>SDVV010011075.1:0-15993 GCA_016164225.1 Gammarus roeselii
GTAGACATATTTCAATTCACAGAGAGCGTAGTATTTTTTTCCAACAAATCCTGATCTGATCCATGTCCTGTTTACTGTAGCCTAATTTTCTAATCCTTGTTCCGCCGTCCTATTACTCAATCAAAGCATCGCAGGGTCGGTCATAACTGCATGTATTAGCCCGACAGCTGGTCCATCATCGCAGGGTCGGGCATAACTGCATGTATCAGCCCGACAGCTGGTCCATCATGGCAGGAAAAAGGCGTATTCAGGTGCCTCTTTTTGCCTCCCAACTGACACATGATCCGCATTGCTGCCCGCTAGAAACAAATTGCGCCCGTCAGCATTTGCTACCGAATGACTCGCATGCAACAACGGGGGTATGAGAAGCTGTATGCAAAGATGGAGGACTAAGACCGCAAGGCCTACGGATGCGTAAGGTGGAGGCGGGCAAATTTCCCCACAATGACCAAGCATGATCGTCAATTTTATGTTAAAAAAATATCGATTTTGTTTTCATTAACATTTATTCGGGGTCATTTGAATAGACTAGATACATGTCTCATGTACTGTCTGAATAAATTCGCCAGAATATTATCATACTGCGTACAGGATTTCATTCCAATTTTCCATATCTTCCTCAACAGTTTATTCGCGTACATATGTTCCGTACGTCTCATCAGCTGTAGGATATCCTATACTAGTTACCATCAGTGTGCGTCCCGACGTGGGCACGTACTATGTTCGTTTTTCAAAGGAAATGCCATGAACCCGTCTTACCGTTGACGGATAATGTGCGGGCGGGAGTTTGCACGGATGTGACTGTTTGCTCCTGAACGACAGAATAGCATACTTTGCATGCCCGAGACAGCGAGTCAAAAAAATTGGGTTGTGGAGGTGATGCAGACTCTACATATGTTGGGTAATGAGTAATAAAATATATATATTTGCATAAATATATGATTGGTCGCAGTTATTTCCATCCTCTGCTAATAATGACTAGTTTAGTTTGCTGATATTCATCCTCATCGCTTATTAGGACCCACTGATGTCAATGATCGGGAAAATATAACAAGTTGACTGTGCCGTCTTGAGTGAAGGGGAGCAGAAACAGAATTATTGCCTAAACAATGTGTTATGAACTTTAGCCATGAATGATATAAATTTTTTACATGTTATAATATAATGTAGAATTGTGGCATCACCAGGCACATTACGAAATTAGTTTCCCTCCGAACAGCTAATTAAACCTGTCTTTTTACTATAGCTTCTTATTAATTAGCTACATTGTAAACCATCCACTGCGTTTGGCTTCTTTTTAGATACGTCAATTGTTGACGTAACTTCAGTCGGTTACATCAAATTAAATATGAGCAAAAAATTATACCAAATATATCAAAACAAATTGTCCCATCGCAGTTCATGGATAATATAAAACTGGATGACACTTAATAAAGTATTGATCCAACAGTGACGTAACTATGAGCAACTACTGGATAATATTATTGTTTACAGGGTGTTTGATTCTCATTACCTCGTGTGGAAGATAGTAAGTAATCAATGGTGATGGGTTGTGGATGTTGTAGAAGGGTGAGTTGGAAATCTAATACATCATTGTGTGATCGACATGTCTCATCACGGAATGATATATATTTGAGTTTTTACATCTCTATTTGCATTACTATTCCCGTTATTCCACAGCATTTCTCACGCCTCTTTTCATAACTCTTCTCAAATCTCTCTTCATACACTTCACAGCTCTAGTCGTTCCAGTACCTCCGAAACAATGCAACGAAACCTCACCAACTCTTCTGGCCGCATTGTGCGTCGAATTTTATCGTGTGCTAACACACAAATAACTTTGGGTCGATAAATTTTACAATATTATTCGAAAAAAAATCTGTCATGTTCAGCTAAGATCAATAATGAGTGCTAATGCTAAATGTATTTCCTGCTCCCTTCGTCCCATGTCAAGGGGTCATTACTCATATCAACGCCTTGGAGACCTTGCCAAATAGAGCCATCTTGTGTGTATGATTGGCAACTATAAAAAAGAGATTCCATGCAGTGTAATGAATATGTCAGCCGAAATTTAGATAAACAGATGTTTTATGATGACCAGAATCTCAGACAAACAAGAACTGCAAACATACAGCATGATAAGAGGACTAACATGGATTGGGTGGAGGAAAACTCCAGTTTTTCTTTCTGCAGAGAGGATCCTGATTCTGGTAGCCAGATTCTGGTACCCACAGCCAGTGGCAGATGTTTTAGGTGTACGCGGTACGCATCTCAAGAACCATATTAGGAAGATTTATAAGCTCAGTGATTAGTTCGAGACAAACAGGAGTGCTCCAAAGGAACGTGTTGAAGAAGAGCGTTGAGGGTACATCGGATAAGAAGAGCGTTGAGGGACAGAACCATCGTCTGCTGCTGGACAGTGCTTGAGGCAAACAGGAAGGCTCAGGAAGAGGCAAACACAAATGTTAGCAACCATGTCTATAGATGGAACATTATGCTCGTGACAGACACAGCAGTTCTGATGGCCAAAAAATTCTAGTGTACTGTAGATACTAGCATCACCGAGCGCATGATACGACACTGCTTTAGAGTTGGACCACTTGATGCTGCAGGAGTCGCAGGCCATTTCAACTCCTGCTGTTGTTGATGCACTACTTGGAGCGAGGTACTATGAAAGAGGAGTGTATTGACCGAATGCACGGCCGGGACACACTCCGAGTGGCTGAGGCTAAGAAGGCCATGGATGAGGTTGAGGCTGTGGAGGTGTGAGAGAATTGAAGGCCAGCAAATAGTTTGAGGGGAATATTGGGCCAAAGAGGCTGACAATGACAAGTTCAGGAGGCTAATACACAGTTTGAGGGAAATTTCAGGATAAGGAGACGGAGAAAATCGAGAGGCCGATACACAGTTGGAGGGGAATATGATGTTGATGGGGCTGAGAAGATCAGGAAGCCGAGGCACAGGTGGAGGAGAATATAAAGTTGAGGTGAATCAGGAAGCCGTGACACAGTTGACGATAATTAGGAGGCTTAGGAGGATACTAAGGTCAAAAGGCCTAGACCCGGTTGGAGGGGAAATATGAGGCTGAGTAAGATACGAAAATCAGGAGGCCTAGACACGAATGGAGAGGGAATACGAGGCTAAGGAGGATACGAAGATCAGGAGGTTACGACGCAGTTTGAAAATAACGAAAGGCTTTTAAATTGGTAGTCACACACCATTAGTTGCACTCCTTCCTTGGGAAGCGTGTGAGGCAAACATGACGACAACACGAAGATTAATAACCAATAAATTATTCTGAGTACAATTGGTGTTAGGACACTGTATTGGAGGAAATTACTTCTAAAGAGATGGTTACACACATGATTTCCGGTGTTAGGGCTCTGTCAACGGTAGGTCACCAATGCATCGTTACGTTACATACATGATTTCCGGTGTTAAGGCTCTGTCAACGGAAGGTTACCAATGCATCGTTACGTTACATACATGATTTCTGGTGTTAAGGCTCTGTCAACGGAAGGTTACCAATGCATCGTTACGTTACATACATAATTTCCGGTGTTAAGGCTCTGTCAACGGAGGGTTACCCATGCATTGTTACGTTACTTACATGATTTCCGGTGTTAAGGCTCTGTCAACGGAAGGTTACCAATGCATCGTTACGTTACATACATGATTTCCGGTGTTAAGGCTCTGTCAACGGAGGGTTACCCATGCATTGTTACGTTACTTACATGATTTCCGGTGTTAAGGCTCTGTCAACGGAAGGTTACCAATGCATCGTTACGTTACATACATGATTTCCGGTGTTAAGGCTCTGTCAACGGAAGGTTACCAATGCATCGTTACGTTACATACATGATTTCCGGTGTTAAGGCTCTGTCAACGGAGGGTTACCCATGCATCGTTACGTTTGTTTATATTGACTGGTGTTACTGACTGAGGCTCCGACTGTAACCGTTCAAATGTGTTAGATGAGCCTAAACAGCTGCATATTTTGTGCGTTGTTTTGGAGTAGGAGGAGTTCATATGCAAGTATTTTGTACGAATTCAGTTTTAGGCAGTATTAGGCAGAGATAAGTTCACAATTAGAAATATTTTTGCGAAGCTCGCAGCACCGCCTCTACAGTAAATTAAGTAACACTGTTACCCAGCATTAGGATATCTGAGTTATCTGTTAGAGTGTTTTCAGTTAATTTTGAATGAGCTTGGGTAATAAGTCTACAGGGTCGGTGATTGATATTTGACTATCTTGTTGAAACAGAATTTCACTTCCAAAATAAATACATACCTTTCATTTTTAATCGAATCGAAATGTAATAAATTGATTCATCGATTGTTTCCGCCGTCCAGGGTGTTAATACTTTTCGCTGTCACAACCTACTCTGAATGCAGTGCTAAACACGTTGATTGTGATAAGCGAGCAGAAATAATATTGAAACGTACATGTGATAGCTTTGACGAAATTCGGAACTCTGAATTTGTGATCGCTTGTACAAAAAAACAAATAGTTGATCCTGGAAAATTTTCCTTATATGGGATGAAATTTACAGAAGTTATCCTAACATTGTAATGACAAAAATTGCTGCAAACAATGATCGTCCTGTACGTTTGCTCTCTTTCGAGAAGCCGCAGAGCAACTAGAGTTTTCAAAAGACTTTGCAAAGCCCTCCCGTTATTTGTTTCACATTTCAGCAACTTGTAACATATGCCTGCCCTCAGCTCGCACTATCTTTCATTGTCAACGCTCATCCCAAATGATAATTTACTGGTAAATGTCGTCGGACTACATCCGTGAAATACGGCTGTACCCCCAGCTCGATTCTCATAAGCTACCTTGAGATTGTTTATGCTCAACTCGCATGCACCATCTCGCACCGTCCCACAACATCCACCGATAGCATTCAACACGGCCCACGACCAGTGACTCACACGCACCGTCTCGCACCGTCCCACAACATCCACCGACAGCATTCAACACGGCCCACGACCAGCGACTCACACGCACCGTTTTGCACCGTCCCACAACATCCACCGACAGCATTCAACACGGCCCACGACCAGCGACTCACACGCACCGTCTCGCACCGTTCCACAACATCCACCAACAGCATTCAACACGGCCCACGACCAGCGACTCACACGCACCGTCTCGCACCGTCCCACAACATCCACCAACAGCATTCAACACGGCCCACGACCAGCGACTCACACGCACCGTCTCGCACCGTCCCACAACATCCACCAACAGCATTCAACACGGCCCACGACCAGCAACTCACACGCACCGTCTCGCACCGTCATGCTCCGTCTTGCACCGTCTCGCAACATCTCCCGTCACCTCGAAACATCTCGTGGTAACTCTCAACATCGTCCACGACCACCAACTCACATGCCCTGTTTCACCCCTACTCTCACCCCCTGTTGCGGCTCCTCCAATTTCACCTGTCGGTTGCCCCAACGTCAGGTAATTAGCAGCAGGATTTAGGGTCCCAGGTGAGCGGGAGTGGCGGGTAACAGCGAGCATTGATTATTGGAAAGTACCAAAGCTCGGACGAATACTCTGACGCGAGAGAGCAATCCACGACTTACGGTTAATCGATTTTCTTTCATTAAGGATGATCGGCATGTATGTCCGTTTATATGAGAGTTTGTCTGATAATCGACGTACATGTCCGCTCATTGGTGAGTATGTGAGATGGTCGGCGTGTATGAAGTTAAGTGTCATCTCCGTCGATGTCGATGCAGCACCGATCATTTTTAGTGGGATCGTCCGGGCATGATTTGTGGCTCGCCTCTCTTACTGTAGTCGTATAATCTCGCTGGGCCAATTAAGAAGACGGTGGGGGAATCATTATCTTGCAAGACTTAATGCGTTGTTGGTTGGTATGTCACATCTCTATGCATTTAAATGTTGCCGGGATGTAGAAAGGAGGCTCTCAGCAAAGAACAGAAATGTTGATGTTGACAACAAATTCACGATGATAAACTTCTTCATTTGTTCAACGAAATATCAACCCACCGAACAAGCAATTAAATGTCAGTCCCTCCTGAACCATTCACAGCGTTCTATTTACTGCATGAATAGTCCACGTATTTCTCATACATTGATGGACGAGATTTTATACGCTGGATATTTCAGGACGGGTAAATTCATCGAACGAGCGTCGTGCTGATGAGGTAATGTATTGTAACATTTGAAGCAAAATACACCACTGGATTGAATTAGTGTTGCATTTACTTCGTTTGGTCATACACTACAATTGGTTTCCATATAATTCCTTATAATTATCAGAAAATATGTTTTATTCAACTTAATATCTTTACACCAAATAAACCCAATTGTTGAAGTCCGTATAAAGAATAAGATTCAGGTATAACAACGCCTGATCTCTCCCAACTCACCTTCATTTTCTACTACAAACACGGCGGATGAGTTGCCCTCGTTAGCCCAGTAGCACAAGGTGCAGGTACCGTCGAGGGTGCGACTTCCAGCAGCTGGGAGTTCCTCTCCAGGGAGCCCCCCTTCTGTGCCAAGCATCGCTGTTAGACCGGGCATAAAGGGGGGTACGGGTGGGGGAGGAACGAACAGCTCGGGGGGTGGGGGGAAGTGTCCAAGCTCGCAGACATTCTCGTCCCCGCAACTTCCAAAGAAGAGAGAATCCGGATGTCCAAGAAAATCTTGAACACTGTCTTGAAATGGGCTGAGAGGTACACCGTGAAATGAGTCAGGATAAGGATCTGGATAGGGAAGAGGTATTTTTTGTTTCAGATCAATCTCTTCGGCTCCGTCCCACCAGTTGGGATCTTCCTCTTCCTCGTTATGGTAAGGGTCTCCACCTTCCAAGATTCCGTCGCTAAGACCGTCCTCTGAATTGTGGTGGTTGATTTGGTGGTGATATTGCAGGTAATGTGGTGGTTGCTGATGTTGGTTTTGTTGTGAGTAGTAGTGATGGTAGAGATCTCCTCTCCCAGGTCTTCTCGAGTAGGCTGATGGCGGAGACAGGATGCGAGAGGAAGCGATCTTGTTCGGGCAGCATGATAGAGCCAACAAGAGGACGAGTAGCACACCCTGTGAGACAGAAAAAATATAATACATTAATCACGAACTCTGACCGAATTTTACTACACTATTATGACGTCTAGCAGCACCGAGTTCATATTATTATGAAAGAGCCACAGAAAGATTTCAAAGTAACGATTACCCAATACGTTTGTCCCCCATCAGCGGGTAAACATGTTATGAACGTTGATGACTTAGCTGCGTTAACAATTTGTTGTTTTGATGATCAACGATAGAAATTCTATTTTTGGGAAACAACGAATGGCAGTTCTTACATGAAAGTTCTTACGTCGCATCTGGAAGAAATGTTTGATGCTTATTAATGCACGATAGTTACGACTGAAAATTTTAGGCCTTGAAAACTGTTCAAATAAAATGACGCCTAAAAAACTGGTTCAATTGTATTTCGTAGCATGAATTACACTATAAACATTAGAAGCCGGTAAATAGGGTATGAAAACCGCAAAAAAAAAATCACTTCTTCAATTGTGAGTACTTAATTACCAAAAACTCGTCATCTTATATGATGCTATTCTCTAAGACTGTGATTTGCCATTGTTCTTTACAAGAACATTTCCTGGCGAGGCCATCATCCTTATAATGTAAACGGCCATCTCTGCCGTCTTGGAATGGTTTTCCGAACTGTAACTCTGAAATCTTGCCGTTAATATTGGACAGGGCCGTAAAGTCGGAGGATAAGTGACTATAAACAGAGCAACTCCGGTACAGGGCGCTGTCGTAACTCAATCGGTTATGAGGCTCCGTTCTGGCGGGCGGCGGGCGGACACGAGACAACGGAGGGGGATCGGCCGGTGAGACGGGGGCTGGTGTACGAAGATATGTGCTCGATATTCATATAATATCCGAAGATCTGCTGTTAATGGTGGATACATCATCCCAATGTCATATCTTTACAGAAGGCTCGGTACCCAAAGATTTCGTGAATAGGGAACAGGGTTTTTGAAGATTTGCTCCTGTTGAATATGTGTTTGTGATAGGAATCTGATATCCGAAGATCTGATTGGAAACAAGATCTCAAGTCCGAAGATTCGATTGTGATACTTGTTCTCTTGCATCCAAAGATCTGCGATGGACATGAGATCTTGTTGCTAAAGATTTATCTGGATCGAATACATACCCATACTTGAAGATATGCATTTGGTAGATGATCTGAGATGCGGAAAATTGCTTTGAATTGAACCCGAACATTCTCCAAGGCTAGTCGACCTGATATTGAAAATATGTTATTCATAAAAAAATGTGGTATCCGGTAACCTGCTCTGGTCAGATGGGATATCCGTAATTTGCCGGCTGCCTTGCAGATAGGCAAACTGATCTTCGATAATCTGCTGTGGAAAGAGGACACTTGAGGAGAAGATCAGCTTGGGATTGGCATCTGATACTTGAGGAGATACTCGGGATAGAAAAAAAATAGCTAGCAATGCGACGATGTATCGGTATCTGTATCGGCAAGTATAGGCAAATTTCGGTGGTATCGGTATCGGTATCTACAGGCATCGGTAAATGGTGAGGGTACGGGTATCGGTATCGGTATCGGTAAAAAGTTGCCGATGCCTACCGATACTATAATATATAATTTAATAATAATGTTATAAATGCTTACAATGAAAACAATGAAAATTCGCATACTCAGGCATTTGATGCGTCCCATGATTACAAACAAAACTTACACATTTTTTAATTTATCGATGATTTTTTGCTTTACTACATTTAGATTTTTCAAATAAATGTTATAATTTAATTTGATATATAAGGCAAAAGTGTTGGTGTCGGTATCGAGTATCGGCCATTATTGGTATCGGTAGTATCGGTATTTGATTTTTTTTTGGTATCGGATGTATCGGAAGTATCGGTATCGGTACCGGTCAGAAGGTGGGTTTCGCTATCGGTGTCGGTATCGGTGGAAAATCAGGTATCGTCGCACCTGTAATGATATCTATAAATGTCTTCTTAGGGTAGGGGATCTGTTATCCGAAAATGCCTGCCTAATTGTATATGTTCCAAAACATCTTGTCTGGATAGGGGATTTGGTACCGGAAGACTTACTTTGGATAGAAGATCAATGCATCACCGATTTCAGGCTTGAGGGACGAAGAAGGTTTCAGCCTCTAAATTTGATTTGATTTGAACCACATTCCCACTGGAGCCTCAACGTGAGTCATAATAGGCTCCCCCGTAGGGCGTGGCCGTCATTGATTGAGGTAAATTCGCACGGCCTCACGTGTGAAAAGATTAGTCCTGTCAAGGTGAAATCAAGTACATATTTCAATTGTTGTATATTCGCGTACTAGCGTGTACAAGAAAGTAGAGGGTGAACGCGTATCTACGTAACTTTATTGTTATCTCTGTGCGTAATGGAGCGGAGAGACCACCTCACTTGCACAGGTGTTTGGAGTTTGGACAGCTTCGTATAGTCCGGTGTGTTTTCCGAAAGCGATGAGCTTTTTCTGGTTGGTTGGGTCAGTGAGTAGGCTTTGTAGGTTGCACGGGGGATTTAAGAAAGCTCAGCGGGCTGCTGCGAGTGCGTTGCAATCTATCAGTAAGTGTTTCACGCTGATAGCCACTTAGTGGAAACAGGGGCAAGGTGGCGCGTTTGGTCCCATGTCGACATCCATGAGGTGGTTGTGAGTTATCCACGTGTGTCCCGTGCACGAGGGGTTGATGAGCACTTGGTCTTTTCTGTTGGTGAACTTTGTTTCCCCATTCTCCTACTGAGGGTTTGACTAGACGCATTTTTTGTCCACTCTGTTGCCACATTTCATCCCATCGGATACCTTTTGCCACATTTGATGATAGGGAACCAGTCTCGGTAATGTATTGCTTTAGGGTACACTTGCAGGTCTAGGTTGACCGGTAGTGGGTTGATCATCCATGTTGGTGTTAATTTAAACGATTTTGTAGGAAAATGAAGGCTTAATTATAGCCTTACGATTGATGTTTAGCGAGGTCATCAGGTTGTCCACACGTTGAGAAAACGGTGGGCATATATTCTTTTTAGCCGCAAAAAGGTGCTTATCGGGTATGTTGGTGATGTGGCTGATTGCCGGATTGTTGATTAAATTTCTATTCCTAAAATTTGTAATGTAGTGAAAGTTTGTCTCGCCGGAGCGGATTCGATTGGGGGGGGGGAGCGGAACGCGCCGGTTGTGATACGCATAGCATTGTTTACGATGATCGAGAGAGGGTCGAGAGTAGTTTGGCTGCTGAACCGTAGACAACGGCTCCGTAGTGTATGCGCGATCATATTATTGCTCTGAACAACGTCATTCCGGTGCCCATGTCGGCATCGAACTTCAGGGATGTTACCGATTGGATAAGTCCCGTCGACCTTTTGTAGCGAGTCCCCAGGGCTGCAATATGGGGTCGCCACGTGAGTTTAGGGTCCCGCACAAAACCCAGGAATTTTATCTTTCTTTATATATTAGAGGGGTGTTGTGCAGCGTTAGGGCTGGTTTCAGGTGTAAACCGGGTACAAGGGTAAAGTGCATGCTTTTAGTTTTAGAGGGTGAGAATCGGAATCCGTTTAGCGAAGCCCAGTTCCCGACTAGGTTTAGGCAATTCTGGAGTTCATGTTGAACTTCAGAATTGCCTAAACCTAGTCGGGAACTGGGCTTCGCTAAACGGATTCCGTCTGACAAGATGTGGATAAGTCACTCGGAGCGACCTTGCATACGTCTGATTTTTCCCCACACTTGGGAAAGGGGGGTGTTTCGTTTGATTGTGTTAACGTATTGGGTCCAGCTTTCTCGCTTCTTCTCCACGCGAAGTTTTCGAAACACGGCAGTTTCCCTATTCCAGGCTACTCGGTTCCTGGGAGAACGTGCGTGGCGGAAGGCCCCGTGTCCCGTAGGGTGGCCGTTTACTTTGCAGCAAATGCAGTGAGATTCTTCAGATGGGCACGACAGGGGATCGTTCCGTTTATCGTGGTCGTCTTGGGAGCAGTATGAATATCTTTGCTCACCGTGACAATCTATGCTCGTGTGTCCACATTTCTGGCATTTATAGCATCGCATCGTACGTCTTTCGAAAGGTGTTATCTTGGTTTTGGCGTCAAAGAAAGGTATGTCTATGTTGTTAGGTGGAGTGGGTCAATTGAATTTAAGCAGAAGGGCCGTGGTGGTGTTTCTTTTTGGTTTGGATTTTGGTGCGATTTTCGCTTCAACCACACATTTCTCGTACTGGACGAGTCCGGTGATGAATTCGTCGGCTTCATCACTCGGGAGACCCTCGATGTGAATCAGGCCTGAACTTATGAAAAAAGTTGCGCGTGGTAGGATTTTGCAAGGCTTTTTGCATATTATGCTATTGGAGACTATATTGCCACTTAGAAGTTTTTTGTCTACTTTAATGGTGAAGCTATCGTCACCACTGGCGGTGATGTTGAGAATTGGAAGGCCAGTCATGGAGCCCAGTTCTCCTCGTAGTTTGTATGGGCAAATATCCGATCTGTCATTGACATCGAGAGTCATTTTCAAGTGTTCGTGGAATTTAGGGCCGTCGTTGAATTGGTTGTGGTCATCAAATCGAGTGTATTGTCTCCTCTTCACGTTTCTTGGTGTTCGGGCATTATAAGTTTGGGCTTATCTGAGAGGTTAGAGGCGGGAGCACGCAAACAGGTTACGGGTTCCCTGGCTTTTATCCTCTTCATCAGCTCATTCAATCGGGTATTCACAGTCGCAAAATGGTACTCGAGTTTAGAGAGGCGTTCACCGATTTCATTGGAGGGCGCTGAGCAATCCTCAGTCTCCAGCTCGGGAAGGCCTGGGGCATTCTGCATCCCGATTATATTCGCGGCCAGCTTCGAGAAGCGTTCATTCGTGTCATTGACTATGCCCCGAGTCAGGTCTCTTGTTGATGAGAGACTTCTGAGGGGCTCGTCATTCTTCCTCGCATACAGGTTTGACTGCGACGCTCTGGAGGAGCCGTCAGCCCTTTTCCGATGGAGCTTGGTCATGCCAATTGTTCGATCCCCGGTTTCAACCCGGGGTTCTGGGTGACAAAAGGTGGGGCCTTCTCTACATACAAACTTAGATGTATATAAGTATATTTATATACTTTCTTAAAACTACCGTAAATATAATCTTACAACTACACTTATGGATAGATAATTTTGGTGTATGTTTTTTTTTATATAAACTTGTTTTGGTACCGATTTTTTTAAAGTTTTTTTTTAACTTAAACTGGTTTCGATTCTAAACGGAAAACCCCGGTGTCAGTAGGGGGCTCACCTCATTGTGCACCAAGTGGGAGAATGTGTTATGATTAGCCTCAGCTAGCACGTATATTTGGAAATATTGCTAACTGAACATTACCACCAAGAGCTGCTTAGTGTGTGCCCTAGAAACAGTGTAGGCCTTAGGCCTGTTAACCCTAGCTTAAGTTACACGAAAAAATCCCTTGCCTTGCATTGTTTTCGGTTCCCCTCCAAAAGCAGGTGGTCTCACCATATGGATTACAGGAAGTAGGAAACGTTGACGCGTTAAGGTCATTAGACCATCCTGTAAAACTCGACGAGTCAGCATTGTGTTGCCTGGATACAATAACGCAGAAGGGGGAAGTGTTAAGCTCAGGTTATCCAAAATTAACAGCCAAATGGAGGAGCCAACCAAATTCGTTAACGGCTTAAATTGTATGTTTGCCAATAAGTTCAAGGTATTAGGACGCCCCTCCTCTTTGAAGAGACCAAAAGTTCGAGTTGTTCCCTTATTGGAGGATCATTTCATACACATACACAGGCCCTCCCATATTTATTTAAAGGTGTAGGTCTGAAGTTTAGAAAGCATCACACTTTAATAGCGGATTCATTAGGCGAGGTAAGAATGATTTAGAACTGCGAATATTATAATCTCATATTTATAGGCGTGTGATATTGCCCTTCAGCGTTAATATGTGTTCCCAAGGTTGTTACTTAACTGTAATTTCTCAGTATTTATAACACGTGTTTTGTATCTCCCTACAGGGTGGGTCTTCAGCTTGTCTTCGCCTGTGCGTCGCTTTTGCTTTGCTTTTCGTTTTACGCTTACGCTCTACGCTTTACACTTGCATTTCTTTTTGCTGTTCATTTACACTTTTGCTCCGTTGTGGCCGTTATATTGCAATTAATGTTTGGTGCTATAGGGCCAGTTCAACTGTTGACATGTTACCTGTTTTTTCAAAATAATATTTTAAAAACACTGTTTAATCATTTGTACCTTGCATTTATACCTGATCATATAAACATAGAAGCTTTCACATAACAAATGTAACCACAAACTGAAAGGAGGATGGGGCAGTGGAGTGATCTTTCAAATCATAACATATTTACACAAAGGGACAAATGAAATATGGTGGTTAACATGGACGCTGCGGGATGACGGGTGAGGTGCGGTACCGATTTCGCTCTAAAAAGATGGTGTTCGACCTCTCCAAGTTGAAAACTTTAACCTTTATGAGACGATATTCGGTCTCGGAGCGCTGTTCGGCTACAGCGGTGACCGGCTGGCTCTTATTTTGATACAGCAAAAAAAATGAAGCTTCTGTACCCAAGAAACATGGAAAACTTTGGAGCTTAGACGCGAAGAACTGTGTGCGATGTCATTGATTACGATACTGCTTCTGCGCAGAGCTAACAGCCTCTAAAACACAGAAGCCGTTGTATTTATAGATGATAAAAATGCGCCAAATTTCTGAGGTAATTGAATCCCAAAGTATATTACTTTTCAGTCATCGCAATCGAAATAAGTTAGGGAAAAATTCATTTGGGCAAACTGGATTTGTCAAGAAACATTTTAGACGAAATAGGAATTATGAACTGATGCTTTAACGTGAACCAACCTTGAGAATTTTATTATCAGTTTAATTTCAAGTTGCTTCTGGTCAAGATTATCAGAGGGTTGAGAACGACTCCTACAACAAATTTTGTTCGGGAATGACAGATCGAAAATGACAATTCATAAATGATAGTTCGTGAATGACAATTCGAGAATGATAGTCGTGAATGACAATTCGAAAATGATCGTTCGTGAATGACAATTTGAGAATGATAGTTCATGAATGACAATTCGGGAATGATAGTTCGTGAATGATATTTCGGGAATGAAAGTTCGAGAATGATAGTTGATAATTCTAATATATGCTGATTGTCAAAGAAAAAGATATTGTGTCTGCTTCACGTGTCAACATTATCACAACATGATCAATGAAGGCAGATGATGTGGAGAGCATTGTATCTGCGTCACGTGTCAACATTATCACAACATGATCAATGAAGGCAGATGATGTGGAGAGCATTGTATCTGCGTCACGTGTCAACATTATCACAACATGATCTATGATGGCAGATGATGTGGAGAGCATTGTGTCTGCGTCACGTGTCAACATTATCACAACATGATCAATGAAGGTAGATGATGTGGAGAGCATTCCACCTGCCCCAGCCGTCTGATGACACTCCATTGCAAGCCTATAGATGTGGCCGATTAGTGAAGGAAGTAAATCGCCATCAGAAGGGCAGTCCTGAGATGGGGAGGGTAGAAACCCCCACCCCATCCCTCTCCGGTCGTTCCTGCTGCTGTGTCCGATTGTTTGCTCTCGGCTTATCTACTAGATGTGAAAATAATTGTTTGAAGTAATAACAATACGTAACGTTGAAGGAAAATGTCTATGTATGATAATAGGAACAAGAATATAGTATGATACATTAGCCAAATCTTTCTGAGTGGAATCGTTAAACCATGAGTGGAGTAGAGTGAGTATCTAACGGTCGCTGGGCCGCGCGGTTGCCGTCAAATGAGCTCACGCATCTGAGGGATTGTTTTGTGTGCGGTCTTGTACCGCTATCGCTCTGCTCGTGATAACATGTCCTCCTTGACCAAGATCTTAAAGCTAAGACATAAAAGACTAGTTTACTATAGATACGAAGAATGATCGGTAGTTATACTAACCTAAATTTAGGCAGTATGTCTAGATGTATTATTTGTAAGACATAAAGACTCTGATGACCTAATAACTATGAGAGTTGTTGACCATAAAGCGTTGCATCTAATATAGCCACCTAAATTGAAGTAATAACCTGAAAGGCATATCAAAGTTTGACCCAAAACCACAGTCTGGATTATGTGGATATTGTTAAAAGTGTAGGAACCACTTTTTATGGTTTGTGGTAAAGTTATTGTAACATAGTTTCGTTAAGTATGGTTCCACGATTCAAACGTTAATAATGGTGCCAACTTAATTATGTCAAATTGTTAAGTTGAAGCTGATCAAATCTAAGAGTCCACAGATGCAATGAAGAGTTGTCCGTTTCCTTATATCCTGTTTTCTGTCACACGCATGCTTGGTAACCTAATGGTTCACAGGCCGTTCATCACCGATACGACAAAACGGAGCCTTTGTACAATATTCTATCCCATCTGCCCGTCATTGAGAAACTACTGGAAAACATGACAGATATCGGTTCTGTGCATACTTACCCTTTGGAATAACCGGAATATTTCAACAGACTCTTTAGACAAACTCCATGGCAGCTGTCTGTACGTATCCTATGTTCTGCCAAGATGTGGGCTTCAAAATTCACTCAAAATATCTTGCTTTGCTTCTCGGAACAGCCACCTGGGGCAGCCACTTTCCGGACCCCCCGAGCATCGGGTGGTCGGGTCGTAGCCCCGTGTACTCGAGACGTGTTGACAGACTCTGACTAGGCTCAGCTGTAGATCAAAGAACATTACCGTGGGCCCGGCTCAGCCCTGCACGGTCTCAGACTCTTTTGGCTGCCAGCACAAGCGCGCGCAACGAATGTGCTCGGGTGCGACGACGTCTTGGTAGGAAGGGAGTTAGTAATGTTCGAGGGATCGTTCGCATTTACTCCGGCTCTTTCAACGTTGAAATTAGTGATGAAGCGGATGTCAATTTTTGAACATCCGCGCATATAT
>SDVV010011076.1:0-15992 GCA_016164225.1 Gammarus roeselii
TATATTTTGGTTTATTTATATTAAACACTATCTCACTATTTTGCCCGGTTGCTACATTCCTTCATTTTACGCCGTTGGCTGTTATATGCCTCTGTTATATCCTATGGGATTTATCATGAAAAGACTGCGGCGATAGGACATTGACGTTGATAACAAAAGGATGTAGAGAAACGAGAGTTATTTATACCAACAGGACGGACAGTGTAACATGGAGGCTGACATGCATCAAGCTTTTCTGAGCTCCCCTAAATAGTTAATTTAACTTTTGAAAACGATAAATAAATAGTTGTTTATGCATTTCTTTGTTGTGTTACTAAATCATTGGAAATAAAAGCAAGTGTAAGGGCCATCAGCTACTACAATCAATATTATAACTGTCAATTCTTTCCCTTATGTCGTCCGGTGGAAGTAACAATGAATGTTGTTATACTTGTTGAGGAGTCTGGTCAGTTCATTGGAAAAATAAATGAATTATAATTACTGTTGAATATATTAGGAAGCTCGCTGAGTCTTGAACGGTATATCACGAAATGCTTGCAGGGGATGGTAGTTTATTGGTTAGGGATGCGGTTTTATGAGCCATTGAGTTAAAGATTATTGAAACAACAAAGTAGTCAGAACATTTGTTACTGAAAAGGGGATAAAGAAGGCTGAGGTTTTGGGTGGGGGGGAAAGATATATGATGTGAAAGAGATGTGTGAGGGAATGGTGAGGTGTGAAGGGTTGAAGGTGATTGGTTGCACCGGTGTATCTTACAGATTCCCCTTTTTCTTCTCCAATTGACAGCTGATGAAGTGCATATATACTCCTCTGATGACGCATGAAACAAATTTCTAGTCAACGTGATTGGATTCTTCATTCCAAAAGTTAGTAATGACGCTTAGGGAATGTTAAAATTTATATTTAAAATGGTAATTAACCTATGATGGAATTAAATTTTGAATAGTAGACGAGAAAAACACCTGCTTCCAAAAAGTCAGCTGATCCACACCCTATCCATCTAGCCTAGAGAAAAATAATCAAGATGGTTGCGACTTAAAATTTTCATGAAGAAACTTCATGAGAGTGTAAAAATATGAGGCCGAGTAATAGACTATCAGAATGATGGAAGTGATATACTCTACGGAATGCAACATTGTATTGAACAAAATTAATGCAGTACTAGTATGCGACGTTTCGCTGCATTTGTTTACCAATGGTAAACACATGCAGCGAAACTACCTATAAAATTTCCCAACGGGAAAATTTTATAGGTCGTTGTTGCTCATAGCAACATGATAAACCTTTATATCCCATAGCATGATGAACTCGACTGTTTTATGCTCTACTCATTACTCACCTTCAAAACTCACCACTTCTCATTTCCTTCCTAATTTCACACACTGGAGCCGGGACTTGCCAGCAATAGATGCGTTCTGTAACTTGTTGGCTTTTGGATCTATTTTGTCACTTGGACAGCTCCAGGGTCAACAGTTGGAGTGGCGATCGGTCTCAAACTGCCACAGCAGGAGCACATGAAGCGGTTGCCTTGATTGAATATTCTGGTAGGCATGAGAAGTATTGATTTGTGTGGAATGAAGACGCAACAAATATAATCGTTCATATTAAAAATGTAAGTGTTCAAGATTATTCCACTTACTAGGCAGAAAACGAACAGACTTGTGATCTTTTAATAACCCATCAATATTGCGATTTAAATGCTGAAATACTCGGCAGATAACTTCTAAAGCATAAGAAGACTTGAAAAATACCAGCTTACCTGGTGAAAATGATTCATTTTTCAATTATGTTAATGTAAATTCGTTTTCTACTAATTTATTTAAGTGTGATTTCCACTGGGAAATGTTTTGTCAAATTATGCAATTAATACACAACCAGCACTGTATTCTTTTCAATTAACACAATAAATTCTAAATTTCTAATGATAAGCTTTAACAATCTGATGAGACTTTCAAATGGTCATTTTAATGTGACTTGGTCATCAGCATTGCAAATTTAGAGTTATAGAATTGTTGTAATTTTATTCCCGCCAGTAATCAACAGGTCTTGTAAGATAGACGGCGAATTGTGTGCAATATTTCTAGTTGCCATTGGAATAATCAATTGCGTTTCATCAATTGACGAGTAATTTAACCCAACATATCATATGAGCAGTACTCCATTGCTCCAAGGCCACTGCGTTGTGACAGCGTTGTCTGGTGTTGTGTGTTTAAGACATTTCGTCAGCCTTAGCTTATAACGGAAACAGTTCACTGTGAGCCACTTTGCTGTATAATAAAATCGGGTCGAGCAGGTCACGAAATGATTTATATTCATTTGAGAAATAAAAGCATGAAATAATAGTAATAAGTAGTGAGGCTAAGTGATGCTTTAAGGTAAATCTACTACGGCGAAGATAATTTCGATAAAATTTCTATGGTATCAGGAAGGATACAACACTGTATGAGTGGAGATAATTTTACGATCTTCCAACTACCGACCTCAAATATGAGCAATGCATGTCATTTGATGCTGATATAACAGCCTGTTTAATATTGCTATCATACCTGTATCATAGCAGTTTGATTTCGCTTCCAATTTCTGTAAATGATATCGGAGGTAATGAAAACTAAAATAAAATACTTGCAGTGCCTGCTTAGACCGGTTTGATCAAACCTATCTTGCTAATCCTGCCTTTAATTGACATGTTTTATGGCCTAGTATCCATTTTAGTGCTTATGTAATTCAATCTAAATGTCTGTGAGCAAATCAATATCGATTCAGACCCATAATTATAATCTCTAGAAGATTATGCACCAGAACTGTACAGGCTGGAAAACATACTCGTGCGACTCGTGTCGTCCGACGTCATTGGTATAGTCTTAGAAGAGAAGTAAACAATGTTCCGTATGCATTACACTACTCTGAGTTCAATTATTGGAGTTATTTCGAAAAATTAAGAGTTGTAATATGAACTGAAGCAAATCTAATTCCTTCTTGTTGAGAAGTTAATTAGTTCTGCATTTATCCACCAACATCTCGCAGCTCTCGCTTATCCAATTAGTTAAAAATAAAATATTAATTCACGAAATGAAGTGTGGTTTTCTAGTGTTTCAGAAACTTGATCTAAAACCTAGAATACACATTGAATCAAGGTAGCTATTTTGTATAACTAGGTATTTTGGATACACGTTGAGTGGGGGAGTTATATGTAACAAATGAGTACATTCTACTTACAACAATAATTCAAAGCATTTGGGAGCTAAGTGCTTCAGGATATGTGTATAGTCACTTTGCTGTCGTGCGAAGGGTATCACTGTTGTACGTCACTTCCGTGCATATGGTTCAAATATATTTACGATTTACTATCTTGCGAAGAGTTTTAAGTTTCGCTGCGTTACAGAACATAAATTTATTTGGGTTCCAACTCAAAATGAAAACTACGAGCATGTTCACACATTATACATCAATGGTAACAATTATTGTACTAGGATTCACTCCTGCCAACTATTGACACACATCCGCGTTTTGTATTATGCATCTCCAAGGTGTGGTATAACTTTTGATCTTAGTGAAACACTGAAAATTCAGAAACAATAAATAAGAAAAGCACCAGCGTACCTCACCTGTGACAACATACGAAGAGTCGCGCTGCTCCACTAGCACTTACAAGCCGTATTTGAAATTAGGGAAAAATATACCATACTGACAAATGTTAGTCTACATATATATGGACCGTTCTAATCTTAACCTAGTACATAGTGAAGAACATGTACCGGGATTAGTGGATACAAGAGTCAGCTGATTAAGAGCTTTACATCCCAAAACACTACATGAATATGCTGCATTTCCAAGAAAAGTGCTCCACGTACACATGTCGGAATTTCAAATACTAATTGCCGATGTCGTCACCTCCATCCTCTAGTAGCTATTTTCACTCATGTTATGTTATTATTGGTACTGTCACCTAATTCATCCTCTTGCTGATCTGCTACCAATTTATTAAGAAAGTAAAGCTGTCACTTTAATCATCCAGCTAGTGATCAGCTCCCAAGATGTTGCAATAAAAAAACAGCTTATTTAATCAAACAGTTAGTAAGCTCCTCCCAAGTTTGCGTCATTCGTGAAGCTGTCTCTTTACTCATCCAGTCGGGGATCTGCTTCAAAGTTGTGCAATTAGTGAAGCTGTTATCGAGTTGACTGGCCCCTCTTGATGCCAGGTGATCAAACGGGTAGTTGGAGAAGAACTCAAACTGAAGTAGTAGCAGAGACTTCTTCCTGCTCTCAAAATAAAGAGGTTTTCAAAGGGCTAAAATCATTGTGGGGGATAATTCAATGATTTTTAAGAGCTCAATAATTGACGAACATTTCTTTCGTGACAGTTATATTTAAAAATTCAATAAGTCACAAATCTCAAGCTGTCAAAAACAAATCCGACTTATCCGTGGAATTAAGAAGTCGTAGAAGGAGAAGAATTCATTCGCAAACACGTGTCCATTCCCAATATTCGATGGCTTGGACTGCCTCTTCAGTCTAGCTTAGCAGAGTGTCGAATCGGAGGCCTGTGATCTCGGAGGAGCATAAGTGCAGAGTCAACAGTCTCTTCGGGTTCAGCGGGGGGTGGCTCTGTAAAGTGCTGACTCAACAGTCCATTCGAGAAAGGTGACGGGCAGCTCCGTAGCGTGACTGAACTGGTTGAGGTCTGTGAAGAATGAGAAGCTTGAGTATCTCATAGTTAGAATGAACTGGAAAAATTAGTGCTCTGAAGACTGACGCGGACAAGATTAATAAATTAGTGAAAATCTAGCTGGAAAAAGGAAATTATTAAACTTGATTAGATAGCGAAACTATTTCTGTTGATGTAGTAAAACTGCTGAAGGAATTAAAGATATGACGAAAATTGGTGCCTTATTTGTAATTAGTCAATTAACGACAGCAGCTCTGAATTTATCAAGGAGAAATCGATTTAGGAGGCACTTGGAGAAACCTCAATAAATCAATAAACGATGCTTAAAAGTTCCGATTTTTTTTTACATTTCCATGAACAGTTTCTTGTTATGTATTACCCTTGGCATCGGAATCCCTGTTTATGATCTGCTCCCCCACATGCTATATGGCAGCTGGAGCATCTTTGCTGAACAGACTCAGCAGATTGCAGATATTATGATGTCCCTTTCTCGGATTTAAAGAAGTAGAACGCATGAAATATCAACAAAATTGAATCAATAGCGCGATTATTAGACGGGATATGTTTTGGTTAAAATGTAACTTCATTTTGCATAACAGTTTCGAATTTCACTTTTTTTTCGGTTCAATTGAACAAATGACGATGATTTGTGCCGAAAATGCCTGCATCGTGACTACATTTGCTGGTATCATGACGACACTTGCGGTGTCGCGCCGACAGTTGCTGGGGCCACCCAAGGTGTTATGATGATAAATGCCGGCTTCGTGAGGATACTTGCCGACGTCGTGCTTACACCGTCCCGGCGCCGTTAGAAGACTTGCCAAGGTAGTGACATTTTTCGGTACCCATTTGACACTCTGGTGACTATCAAACACCAATCAGTCCCATCCGTCTTTTGCAACAACTTCTTCAAACAAGATTCAAACCACGTTCTCCAAAGTGTATTCCCAAATAGGAACTGTAGGATACAGTGATTATATTTTATTTTTTCATTCCCCGAAGAAATTGCCTGTTGAGAGTGTGAGTCACAAGCAAAGAAATAAAACACATCAAACGGACAGCAATTAATTTAATTCGAATTGGTGTCATATATTACAAGGAGATTCTTCTGTTGAGCATGTCATATTATTTTGATACCTAGTGCACAATATAAAGCCCCACATTTCAGTATTCCAATCAGAAAGGAATCAAGTATGATTGTCAATCATATGCAATTATTTTTTACGAAATGAATGTATTTGTAGGGATCATTCAAGGTCTTGCATCGTGATCACGTTGATCTGCTTATGTTGTAGAATGAAGATTTCTGCGTGTACTGACACTTTGTTTCTTGATTATATTCCAGACCCCCGAAAAAATATATATCGTAAACATGGATGTTCCGTTTCAGCCACGTGATTGCGAAGTCTGCGAGAATGCATACCTAACAATAGGTTGGATTTTGATGGGTGCTGCCACAAAGCATCATATACGATGCTTTGTGTACCATTCAAAAAAATTCACCGATAAAACTGAGGAGCAGAAAAGTTCCCACTGATGCAATGACACTTGATTTGACTATTTATATTATCCAGAGCTTTGATCGTATCGTATTTTTTTTTTGCAATTATTTAATTAATCTGTGGATAAGGAAACTGGCAGTGCTCCGTTTAAAACAAACTAAGCACAACCAGTTCGGGGGGCTGCAACCTCGGTTCGTTGCTTGGACACCAGATGCCGCGACATCTCTAATTATCTAATATTTTCGAATAATAGACAATATTCAACCAGCGAGATAATGCTGAAATCCCTCCCGAGGTCATGTAACGTCCAATATTTGAACAGATGCACCTTCCAGATTTTAAAAATGGCATGGCAGTTCACATTAAAACATTCAGAAACCTATTTTGAATAAATGGCTCTCGACGGACACAGGCCAGTGAGCCCAAACTTGACTGTGACACTTATTCAATTGTCATTAGCATAATGGGTCATATATTTTACCAAGTTCAAGAACAGTCAAGCCTGGTCAGAGATTTGAAATGCCAGCATTTGGGTAATGCACAATCCAATGGACTCGTACCCAGAATCCCATACAATTGAGAGACCCTTCCTTAACAGACGATAAGGAGCGATGCGTTTCTTCAATTCTGCCCCCTTTCCTCCTCTTCTGCTCTCTTCTCAAGTCACACTTCTCCCAATATCCCCTACATTAAATACACTTCCCCTGCATCAGAATTCCTGATTTTTTTTTCCCACATTACCCCAGTTCCCTTCATTCGACAATCCCCTAGCTTCCTTCCTCCATCGCCTCCAACGTAAGCCCCCGTGTCTTACGCTTGGAGATCTACGGTTTTGACTTATCACGCAAAAACATTGTTGGATTTCAATCAACCAAGCCACTGATCCAGCTCTCTTTTGTGACCGGCAAATGCACGGTTCAACGCATGTTCTTTGCAACGTCGAGCCAATCCGTCCAGAGGGACCCATTGAAACATTAATTGATTTGCCTGCGATGCAGGAAGCAGTTTTGGAAGCCGTACGTGTCGCCGTAAAGTTTTCAAACTGGTCGAGGATCAATCAATTGGTAATCGAAAAAGTTGATTGGGCATGATTGATTATTTTAGTTTGAAGCAAAAGTAGTTTTGCCATGATGGGAAAAATTTGGAGCATTCCAGGCAGTGACTCCGCGTTTAACACGTATAGTTGAAAGAACAGACTAACACATAAGCACACGAGGTTTTCCGTAAGATGATTCTCCATTACCACGGACGTTAATAATTCCTGTGTTACGCCTGGTTCATCCATGTAAATTTTATGTAAATATATTCCATGATCATCAATACTATACCAGCGTGAGGAACCTTGAATTCCCATGCTCCTGGGTCCACGTTTTGAAATTATGATATCCAAATAACTTGAATTCTGATTACAGTTGAATTATGCTTTGAATATAGAGCTTAGATGCTAGAAAATATACATTATTGTAACATTTAATAATCACTATTATCAGAAAAATCAGTAATTCTCGATTTTCCGTCTATCCGTCATGATATATCAGAAAAATGGAAGGTCCTAGTCAGACTTGGATAGAAATAGGACGTCTAGCACAATTATTTCTTAAATCACGAATATTGAGCGATAGGTACCCGGACTTCCTGGCGACACAAGAAATAGATTTTCTCGATAGCAAATAATGTTGCATCCCTAACAGAGTCAAAAAAGGAATATGGTGTAGTAACAATTTCAGTGTGTTAATAAAAAAATCCTGAAATATGAGATTTATTTACGTTTAACGGAGGACGATAGACAGGGACAGGGACTGAAGATAGGATTCATGGTAGAGCTACGGAATGGAAATAGACTGCACGGGAGACATTTTTAAGTATTTTGCATAAATTGATGTGCAAATAGCATTGGTGATCTACATGACTTTTATCAGAGCTGTCTGTAGTGAGCTATGTAAGAAGAGTCAGTGCCGAATTATTTATGGTTCAAGATTCACAGTGGTGTCAGAACTGATCTATGTGAGCGCAGGCGAGGACCTCAACCGCTATTGGTTGGTTTTGAACCAATCGACCAATCATAGCCACCTGTGAGCGGGTCAACGGTTGCCCTAACACAGAGCCGAGTACAGATCTATCACTATTGGTTTGCTCTGCCTGCGGTAGTTTGAAACCAGACGCTATATTCGATCTCGAGGGCTTTGAGGACTTTGACACATTCCTCACAAATACTTTTGCCCTTCTATTCTGAAAAGTATAATCCCACCGTCAGTATAGTAACCATATGTAAGCCGCACCCAAAAAATGGCATACATTTATAAGCTCTGTTCAAAAATGTACTAATTATGAATTTTTACAGCAAGGAAAAGCTGTTTATGAATTTAACTATAGAAACAATTATGTTTGCAAAAATATAGAAGAACTGTTGCTATGTCCCATTATTTTGATGCTGCCGCGAAAGCGCAAACAAGGTTCCTCGCAATCAAAGGGATGCTGAGATCGTTCAGTTCATAGTCGGAGAAATGGGAAATATATTAAATAAACACGAATGTGAAAAGGATAGAACAATTGAAGTTAACCACCCTGGAAATTTCGAACAATGTTGGTGTTAGATTCATCATTTATAATTGAATTATTTTTCACTAACAGTGGGTACACATCTAAACAAATGTATATAAATGAAACTCTTTTTATTTATGAAAAATATAATATTAAAACATCTGAAAATGGTTTCTGCGATATGGCATCGGGGAATAAATAGTTTCTGTCGTAATTCAGAGTATCATGACTACGTTGATCAATTAATGTTAACGGTTATTGCTTTATTGGACACTTAGGAACTCCCTAGATACCACCTACTGGAAGGACATCCGTGTTTTCATTTGTTGACAAAAATATTTTTTGCACGGTATACTGATTGCACCAACCACAGGAATTACAAAACAGTGCGACTCCAATATTCTTTTTTCATATCAAGATCATCTCGCGACTTGTTGTTGTTAATTGTTGCGATGAGTTCGAGAGCCAGTCAAGCTAATAACCTATAAAAGTTGAGAACATCGTACTGATTCCTTAGCTACCATCACCACATTCACAACCTGATTGTAAGCGCCGACACACGAGCATGCAGCTATTCTGAACAATCGTTGATTGTCCACTGATTTTCGTGTCTTTAAATATCTTATATCACAGCATTTATTCTATCAACTCATCAGGCAAAGGAAAAGCGAAGGGAGGTATATTGATATGAATGCCATGGTCTGACCTGGGACATATCGGGCCTGGGTGTGGTATTGAGATTTACCAATTGAATCTCCTCCGGAAGAATGTCATTTTCCCAGTCCTGGACCAAGGGCGTGGCATTCCCGGCCATTATTTCCCACTCCTGTTAACGGAAGCATTTTTAGAGGCCATTAGACGATAGGCGGTGGTTAATGACCCGATGCTAACCATCAACGGATTAAATTTGAAGTCTTTTCAGAACAACATCGTGGTCTGTTTGTTGCTTCAATGCCATCAACAAACCAACTGTCTCGAATTATCTAGTTCTATGCGAGTTCATCAGGGCAGTACATAGTTACCTGTATGTGTACAGATCACTGCCATTAGGGCTTCATGAATCTTTTCGCTACTTTGTTAGTCTCTTAGTCCCTCTACTGCCATCATCTGCGCACACAATCTAAGCCTTGACTGCCATTTTAAATGCTTTCACAGAAAATGTTAGCCCTGACTGCCATTTAAGCCCTCACAGCAAATGTAAGCCATGACTGCCAGCGTGGGGCGTTGATGCGTTCGTTCGGAGCCAGTGCCCTCGTACGCTCTCACAACCACCGCAAGCCTTGGTCGCAGCTGTAAGATCTCATTCCAACCCTAGGAATCACAGCCATTATTGGCTTTCATTACCTACGAAAGCCTTCGGCGCCAATGGAGGCTCCCTCTATACCCGTAAGCACTCGTCGGAAGTGAAGGCTCTCCTTACTACAATAAGCCCTGATAGCTCAATGTTTTTATATAGAATCACAAACTCAATTGCTGTGTTTAGTAAATTGAGCGCTGCTATTTAAGTTTACCAGTTCGTGTTTACGAGACCTAAAATGCCATATTTGTTAAGCGGATGCCATTATCGTAACTGCTGAAAAGAAATAGCCAGAGCTTTTTGTGGTGGTTAATTGCGCGGAGCCTCGACCTCAGCAACATGGGAGACAGAAGGATCTAACCAAAGCTGCTCTCTCTTTGCTTTGACCAGCAAATCCTGAGACAAGGTCTCTGAATTAGACACCATCCTTGTTTAATGGTTTTACAAATTTCTTCATCAGTCCCCAGTTGATATGTAATGTGGGGTAGGATGATATGGTATCGGTTATCCTGTGACTACCCACGTTAAACATTTGACGGAGGGACCAATTATCTTTTTACATTGCTGATCATTAGCTCTGCTGCTCTTTAGAGAAGGATTCATGGGTGCATGGTGAAAGTTTAATTATCTTGATTTTTATGTCATTCAATTTTGAGATCACTAAATGGCCATTTGGAACTCAAACAAACATGCCATCCTTTTGTAGCGATTCACACTTCTAAACTGTGTTTAGAATCGACGATAAATAATGGGAACGATCCATTGCTGTGAAAAAAAGCCGCGAGTGTTGTAGCAAATCACAGAATGGCCGTCGTCTCAAAAAACAAGATTTCATCTCTGCTTCTGCAAAATATCTAAACTTCATAGTTAAAAACACAGTGTTCACTGCGGTAGGACAAGATCTTAGCTGCCTCTGTCGACGAAGCTTAATCTTTACCAGTCGTTGAACTGGCATCAGGTTAGAGGCTTTTCTGTGCTTGTCTGGTAATCTCCCACAGACGAATCACTGGAATCATAGCAGCTGCTTGTGGTGTATGAACATTCATCCATTGCAATGACATCCTCTGGTAGAAGCAAGAGAAGAAACCGTCTTGTTAGTTCTTGAGTTAAAACCAGACCATTGGTACCCCAAACTTTACCGACTTCGCAAGAGGTTTCAGTGCAGTTCTTGCAAACTTTATGAGGACCCCTTGGCTCATCTTAATCCTCAAACTTTAGCATGGGCATAGTATCACAATTGAGACATCTTATTTTAGAGTAACAATGAGAACAATATTATACAATTACCGCACACAATTAAGAAAAAGTTAAGGCATACAGCTTTATTCAACCAATGTGTACAGCAATTCTCTCCATCGCTTCAACAATGACGAGGCAGCGAGTGCATCACCAGAGCGGAATGCAACGAGGATTTCATTTGATGAGCTCATAACTCGAGTCATGAAGCTGTGTGACGCTTTACGAAACAGTACTTTGGTGGGATCTGACTGGTTGTCAGCAAAAACCATGATATGTTCTTTAGATGAAACCTTGAACATTGAAACGATACTCGTGTGCCATATATTCATATAGCACTACAAATATTTTCAGAAGACTCCCTATACCAAGTGAACTTTAATATGAATACAGAACAATGGATTACAAAATAATTTCGCTGATAGAAAGTTTTTTTAAGTATACGAGGAAAAATGGGAGCTCCAGCAGTTGAGGGTGTCCAATATCTTGTGAAGTCCATTGCCGGCTTCGTCTACCCTGATGTAGCCTAAAAATGATCTAATATTCACAAGACTTTAATAAAACATACCGGCAGGACACTGCAACAATGATTGATGTTATGAAAAAAGCTCAATAGCGAAACACGAAGCGATAGCAAGCATGGTAGGAACAGCGGACATTGTTGTCAATGAGACATGATGAGAACCGTAAACAAAATTACAAAGTTAGAAGAAGACAGAGAAGGTAACTCCTTTTTGAACAAAATATTATTAAAGGGCAATGATACAGATGACGTAAAACCCTGTTAAGGGTTTGACATTAATTTGAGGGCATTTTTTTTCATAAATCGAAAACTTTCCACACATTTTTTTGGTTTGCCTTCAAAACAGTACGAGCCATGGTAACTGCCAGCTGTCGTGTTCCAAGAATACTACACCATCTTATCCTTAGTTGCAGAAACCAAGACCATCATTCCGCTTATTGCCTTATCTTGTGTTTCTCGAATACTACATACACCATTTCACCCCTTCTTGCATTGGCCATGACCAAACCGATCACTGTCACCTGTTGTGTTCCAAGGAAACAGTTCTACATCGTATTATCGCATCTTGCACTACCCATGGAAGATCATCTAACGTGTCACTGTCTGCTGCTGGGTTCCAATTAGACTAAGCAACCATACCCTGTCTTAATAAGTTTGTCATTTACATGACCTCTAATGTGATTTCGCTACCATGACTACCAAAATTGTACCTCAGTTACTAGTCCTCACTGAAGACCCGAAGCAGCTCCGGCACTGCCTCGTTACCTCGAGGCTGACTGACACCTATAGACACCGTGAATCGGGTTGCCCTCGGTCGTGACAACATTTGTGCTGAGGCCAGGAGAAACTAAGTTTTTTCATGTCCCTGTAAAGAATGGCGTGATATTGAGATTGCGCCTGCAGAAAGCGCAAAATGGAGGTACCGTTATAATACACAGAGGTAGCAATGATGTTTAAACAGACTAATTCAAAGGCATAAGTGTCATTTCACAAAGGGGGTGTAATTGACGTTTTTTTTACTAGCAGAGTCTGGCTTGTGACTTTTTTTTACAGGAACAATCAAGTGAATGCTTCAATTTCGATTTCGACGGCATACTAATAAATTTTTTCCTACAATTAGGAGGACTTCAAGTTTTTTTAATCAAGAATGTAAGTGAGTAAATGTAATTAACGAGTGTAATAACCACTGGGGATCGATTCGATTTGGTGTCATATAACAATGTCATCATGTTTCAAGAAATCCTTCCAGTTACATGTCTTTTCTAAATTCACCGAAAGAGATGTCAATCAATAATTTTATCCCACCTGTTTTATTATTTTTTAGATCCTAGACAATGTAAGAGCCATTGAATGTGAACAAAACCACATTTATTTAACCAATTCAGTTTTTATTCAATCTACTGCTGCTTGTCGTAGCAATCTCTATAATAGCTACGAATACTCGCCTTCACTGTCCTGACAAGCTTTCGCACCAAGCAGCGAGTCGCAAGTCAAAAACGTTCTTCCGTTCATTTTTTTTCAGGAGACCAGCCCCAGGCAGCTCCTAGTGAGCAATGGAGGAAGTTTTCCCTTCTCGGCTCCTAAAACTCTAAAAAAAATTAATATCCACCGTTGTTGCTGCTCCAAGAGCGCATTTTTATGTTTTTATCCGTAATGGATTGGTTTGTAGTCGATGGTTTTATGATCCTTGTTTCTGAATACTAAACAAATCTACTGACACGATCATAGCTGATCATAATCTTGGCCTCAGCGACGGCTTCGTGTCGCAAGGAATATCATATTTCAATACAATAACACAAGGTTCCACCAAAAAGTGCGCGAGAAGATGGATGAGGTATATTCCCGTAACTACCAGCCTTTGCAAAATTGTCTGCAACTGTGCAATTTGGGACCGATGATCAAATAACTATGAATTGATTAGATAACAAACCAGCATCATTCAAACATCAACAACTGATGACATTTGGAGGAGTTACCCAATGATCATAAACTGTAGTTACATGAGCCGTGGAACCTCAACTAACTCCCAAAGTCAATAGCGCAGGCAATACGGATGTTCATAGACAGACTAGGTGGAGCTTCATAGCCTCTGAACGACTCAAAAATTATTGATGCTCAGTTGAAATGAACAATGATCTAGGTTATCTTTCATTAAAAGTAATTAAACTGTAAATCAAGTGTGTACGTAGAATCTTATTTAATTTACCGCTAAATTATATTTCATTACCCAAACCTTGAATTTGTAAAATTTGGCATCAGTGGTTTCCAATCAATTCCGTATTAATTTGATAACAGCCTCTTCTGTTGAAGTTTTCCGGTTTATAATCTTATCACCATTGATACCACAATAAGACACAAACGCAGGCTGTTTCCGTCCAACCTCCTCATCTGACTGTCTGTCAAACGAACAGCTGAGTAGAGTATTCCAATTTAAACTTTATCGCTTCACAAACAGAGTTCTCAGTGAAGACCAATTTGACTGTGATGAAGTAACTTAGATGTCACGTAAATAGTTCATTATACGGGACCAACAATGATGCTCAGTTGTGATCTAAATGCATCATGATTTTGCTTATAGCAAAAATGTAGAGCAATGACCAAAACGACATGGACACGATGAAATAAATATACCAAGTTCACAAGGTTACAGTAGTGCATCAAATTGAGACTGAAATTGTAACAAAATATGACGAGAATTGTTAACCAATTTTCCATATGAAAATGTTTTTGTCTCAAAATTGTATGAATATGCTGCTCCATATTATGTGTTGATTGTTACTGATGTAATCTTATTTTTTTCATTTGACATCCACGTCAAAGTCATAAACGTTTAATTTGTATACTCTCCTTACATTATTCACCGGACTTGATCATGAATGCCACTTCTATTGCCCTCATATATTCTCCTCATTGCATCAGAGGATGTCTTCACAATGCTTATCCAAGCCCTTGTTTTTAGTCACAATCCTTCTTCTTGACTTTTCCCAGCCTACTAACTGTCAGCAATCAATGAACGACGTTTCCTAAAAAGTATTGGGCGGCAAGTTTTTACAATTGGTCACCAAAGTTGGTCATGGAGCTCTTCTGGCTACGAGAAAAATGCTATGGAAGTCTCGTGGGAGAACTTCCATTAGTCACGATTCAGTTATTCTATCAACAGCAGCACACTCTCCTTAGCTTCCTCTTTTGCTTTCAAAATCTAGTACGTGTGAATGATATTTTTTCCCTACGTTTCCACACTGCATATTTACTTTTTTAATGATGGAATGAGAGTTTGTTTACGCACACGAACCATATTTTCACTGCGTTACTGCGAGTAATCTCCTCTGTCCTATCGTTTACGTTTTCTTGATGACAATATGTTTTCAGATTAATATAAAGATATCCACCAACGGCCCTCCACCGTTGTAGCAACGATGGAACAGGGACCCGCCAGCCTAATGCGGTCAGAACAAACGCGGCTGCCCTATAACTCAAGGACCGAATTATCAGGGTGGCAATAATTTCGTCTTAAGGGACATAAATTTCGTTATAGTGATAATATTTATTTTGAAATCATAATTATTTTGTCAGCGTGCCCTCACACATTTATGTTATTAATATGGATTACCATTGTTGCCTTAGGTTATACTGCTTATGTTGAGTTGATCAGAATAACCTTGGGCAATGATTGGAAGTGTGCTGTGGATGTCCATTTCAAATAAAGATTTAATTTAATCGATAACATATATAAATGATATTGATTCAAATATATTTTTTTCATTTCAATGAAGTTACTCAATTAACAATAAACATCAATAAAGGGTCCCCAATGTCGTTCCCGATACACAACAAAGTTCAATTCTGTAATTCTGTTATATGCAAACGTCAACTGGGATAATATTTACTATCTGACTGGCATCTGATCAATAAAAAATAAAGTATAGCTCTCCTGTGTTGATATCTCCAGAAGTCGTGTTTAAGTTTTTTAAATGTAGTTACCTGAACTCAACCATAAAATCCTACCATGTTGAAAATACTTCAAGGAATTATGCAGAGAATGATAATCAAATAACAATTCTAGATGTGTCGTGTATGTGACTATTTATGTTTACCAGTGATCAGTATTTAATTTGTATTATGCATGCTATAGAATTTGGAATCAACCCGAAGTGTTTCACGTTTTATTTATATAACAGAAACTTCATTTATCAAGGGGACTGGAAGAAAACACTGTCGATTATTTAT
>SDVV010011077.1:0-15991 GCA_016164225.1 Gammarus roeselii
TCGTTTGTACGCTGCTGGTGCTCGTTTGTACGCTGGTGGTGTTCGTTCGTACGTTGGTGGTGCTCGTTTGTACGCTGGTGGTGCTCGTTTGTACGCTGATGATGCTCGTTTCCAGGAATTACTTGACAGTAGGAAAGATTCAATCCCATTTGCAAGTCGTGATTTACAGCTTTGAGAAAATATCATGAAGCCATTTTTCCAACATCGTGCAGGGGCCTAATTTTGTGGACTGAGATCACAATGCTGCTACGGTCCTGCTCAGGAGGGAATTTTACAAATATGTTACGGGGAGTGGGACTATACCCTCTGACTGATTGACGAGCCCACCAACAGCGTTAGTGGAGCGGCACTTTACACCAGCGTGCGTGATGGTTTGGTCAACTCTGAAATGCAACAATTCTTGGTTTCCCCTCCACTTTTATTAAGCTTAATGATACGGATTGTTCTGTTTAGACTTTTTGCTGTCGAGCATATTACCTCCATTGCTCCTTACATAACAAACATCTGCGATTATCTTGATTCGCTTAAGCAGATCTAGTTTAAACTCGAAATATTTATCTACTTCTTCAATTTGGGTGTGAAAGCATTCATGGGAGGCTGTTGCTACGTGATGCTTTTCCACAAGATCGAGGTCGGTGCATTCATTGCCTACCGGGCGAGAAATGTAAGTCAGTGGTCGCCCTTTCACTGTCTACGGGCGAGAAACGCAAGTCTGTGGTCGCCCTTCCACTGTCTACGGAGCAAGAATGCCAGTTAGGTGTCGCCCTTTCACTGTTTACGGGGCTAGAAATGCAAGTGAGTGGTCGCCCTTTCACTATCTACGGGGCGAAAAATGCAAGTTAGTAGTCGCCCTATCAATGACTACGGAGCGAGAAATCCAAGTCTGTGATCGCCCTTCCACTGTCTACGGAACAAGAAAGCCAGTTAGGTGTCGCCCTTTTACTGTCTACGGGGCGAGAAATGCAAGTCAGTGGTCGCCCTTTCCCTGTCTACGGGCGAGAAATGCAAGTCAAGGGTTGCCCTCCCTTTCACTGTCTACGGGGCGGGAAATGGAAGTCAGTGGAAGCCCTCTCACTGTCTACGAGGCGAAAAATACAAGTCAATGGTAAATACAAGTCAATGGTCGCCCTTTCACTGCCTACGGGGCGAAAAATGCAAGTCAGTGGTCACCTTTTCGTTGTTTACGAGGTGAGAAATGCAAGTCAGTGGTTGCCCTTTAACTGTCTACGGGCGAGAAATGCAAGTCAGTGGTCGCCCTTTCACTGTCTACGGGGCGAGAAATGCAAGTCAGTGGTCGCCCTTTCATTGTCTACGGGGCGATACATGCAAGTCGGTGGTCGCCCTTTCATTGTCTACGGGGCGATAAAAGCAAGTCAGCGGTTACCCTTTCATTGTCTACGGGGCGATAAATGCAAGTCAATGGTCGCCCTTTCATTGTCTACGCGGCGATAAATGCAAGTCAGTGGTCACCTTTTCATTGTCTACGGGGCGATAAATTCAAGTCAGTGGTCACCCTTTCATTGTCTACGGGGCGATAAATGCAAGTCAGTGGTCGCTCTTTCATTGTCTACGGGGCGATAAATGCAAGTCAGTGGTCGCTCTTTCACTGTCTTCGAGGCGAGAATTTGTGTTCAGTTTGTGAGCTCTTTTTTCCAACTGCTTTTACTGGCACTCTTGACGGTGCGGTAAAGAAGGGAAGGGGGAGATGGGGTGTGGCAATGTAGTATGGCACAGAGGTTCCGTCTGAACCAGGGCTTCTAGATGTACTTACTGTCCTGATTAGGGTTTACAGAGGAGCAGTCTGAACCAGGGCTTCCAGATGTGCCGTCCTGATCAGGGCTTACAGAGGTGCAGTCTGAACCAGGGCTTCCAGATGTGCCGTTCAGATCACGGCTTACAGAGGTGCAGTCTAAACCAGGGCTTCCAGATGTGTCGTCCTGATCAGAGCTTACAGAGGTGCAGTCTGAATCAGGGCTTCCAGATGTGCCGTCCTGATCAGGGCTTACAGAGGTGCCGTCCTGATTTGGGCTTACAGACGTGCAGTCTGAACCAGGGCTTACAGAGATGCCGTCTGAACCAGGGCTTACAAAGGTACAGTCTGAACCAGGGCTTCCAGATGTGCCGTCTTAATCAGGGCTTACAGAGAAGCAGTCTGAACCAGGGATTACAGAGGTGCAGTCTGAACCAGGGCTTCCAGATGTGCCGTCCTGATCAGAACTTACAGACGTGCAGTCTGAACCAGGGCTTCCAGATGTGTCGTCCTGATCATGGCTCACAGAGGTGCAGTCTGAACCAGGGCTTACAGAGGTTCAGTCTGAACCAAGGCTTCCAGATGTGCTGTCCTGATCAAGGCTTACAGAGGTGCCGTCTAAACCAGGGCTTCCAGATGTGTCATCCTGACCAGGGCTTACAGAGGTGCAGTCTGAACCAGGGCTTCCAGATGTGTCGTCCTGTTCAGGGCTTACAGAGGTGCAGTCTGAACCAGGGCTTCCAGATGTGCCGTCCTGACCAAGGCTTACGGAGGTGTAGTCTGAACCTGGGCTTCCAGATGTGCCGTCCTGACCAAGGCTTACGGAGGAGCAGTCTGAACAAAGTGTATCGTGATGCAGCCTGGACTAGGGCATACTGAGAAGCAGTCCAAGGATTCAAATTCTTGAGGAGATTCAGGAGCCCATTGGGGTATAATGAGAGGTTGACAAATTTGAGAAATATCGGAACCTACTGATGATACACACCAAGTCTTTGTCACCGTGAGCCGTTCTGAAGACAACATTTGCTACTTAGATAAATTTAACATTAACTTATAACTAAGATTGAGGAGTAAGGACCAACCGATAGATGTACTACTTAGATGTACTAAATATTAATTAACTTATATATATAAAGGTAAGGAACATATTTACCTCTGCATCCCCCAAGTTATGGACATTGTTGAAGGACATTCTCTCTCTCCATTGTTCTTTATGTTAGGGCAAATAAAACCTAAATAAAACGCGAATAACGAATAATTGACGCGCTGTATTGCATTGAGGAAGTAAATAATAATTCAATAATCACTGTACGTTCGAGTTCTAACAGGTATAATTCTAGTTTAGGCTTGAAGGTACCTATACTGCTACTTGTCTTTTTACGTATAGCAACGAATTTCTAAGTTTGTGTGTGGCCACGTCTGCTAACATGTTATACTCTTTTAATGACACGCGTTTAGCTAGGAACAATATGTATTATGTTTGTTCTTAAGGTGGAAGCAAACACTTTTATGCAGCAATCCAGAAAGTGTTGAATAAGTCTGCAGTACAAAACTCTCTAAGCATTATTATATAGCTGCCAGATAATTCAGATTTGCGTAAAGGATGTCACACGAAGTGGATAATGCCCCGACAACAAAAGAGACGTGATCTGCGGTCCCTGGTCTACAAACACGCTGATCGATTTTGCTTCCACTACATTTGCAATTGGTTGACCATTTCAATTTGACTGTATTAGGAGGAATGGGTACCTACCTCTCGGAAAATATCATCATGACCCGCGTCATGTCGACATGAAGCGTCTATCAATAAAATGTGAAACAGTTTGAAATGGGAGCCAATTGATTATTCATTTGAGAAATAGTATCACTAAGATTTTTTCCAGTTAGGTACAATGTATTGTCCTTTTCAAAATGGACAGTGGATAGCTTGTCATTAGTTTTTACAATGTCATTAATAAAGACAAGGAAGAGCAAAGGTCCGAGGATCGACTATTGCGGTACTCCTATATTTAGCGTACTGACAGATGATGATTATTTATTCCAACATCCTATGTGATAACTATCAAGCTGATGATTTTTATGCAATTTGTTGATGAATTAACTCCTTAATGCTGTTATTTTGCAATCAAATTTTAAGATTGACGCAATCAAAAGCTTAGCTGCGGTCCATAAAAATGGCATCAGTGACTTTTCCACTGCTGAAACTGTAGCATTCAATCACAATACGATGTCAAATAGTTGTGACATGTCAAGTCAAATTAGCATAAAATCTAGAATAATAAGTTTGGGGAACTTAAGCATTGTATGTATGAACACATGTAGAACGATGTATAGCAGTGATAACGCATCCATCTCGTAATGCCGGGTTAGGTGTCGTAGAGAAGTTACTTTGTAAGCATCGCCTCTCAACAGGCGCCCAATTATGTGCAAGAGAGTGATTAAAACGAATGCACGACGCAGTGCTTGAAATTTGAATGTCTTATTGCAATATTATTATACGTTCTAATGTATTCTCTTATTATTACCAAGAACACATTCTTCACAAACGAAGGTAGCAGTAATTCCAAACCAATGTGACCATACGCGACTTTAATCCCATGTTGTATTGCAACGGATGCTGCGCGTCACGGAAGACAGAATGTAATCAAGTCGCAAACTTGCATCAGTCGCGCAGTGTTCCTCACTTAGCTTACAACATCAGAAACAACCCTGCCACCATCATATTATCTTTCACTTTTGATTGTCGCACAAAATTGGCATAGCTGAGTAGAGTGAGAACCAACAGCCAGGCAAAAAAATTGAATCGTCGTTCAGTTCATACACGACTGCACACTAGACACATCACGTCACAGATTATTCTTATTTTGTGTCTCTGTTATTTTGCAGGCATTATGCTTTTTCGACAACCTTGTAGCTCTTGTAGGTGTATTTTGTGTCTGCGCGTTATTTTGATGTCGTTATTTTATGTCGTTTGTGTGACTTGGTAGGATGTAGTTGGGGAACAGTAAGTAATTCTTGCAAGCGCGATCAGCAGCCTCCCCATGCTGAATGGCAGCTAATTGGTGATTCTCTCGTAAATCTAATACTAATACCAATTCAGTCATTAATACAGTAGGGGATAGTAGCTGCAGTGAATAAATGGGGCCTCCTCAGCATCAGACACATTCATGTATCATGTCTCTGAAAATTAAAATATTTTGTTTCTCTCAGCAATCTTTCAGATAATGCTATGAGATTCCGACTAATGGCGGAGGATGATCAGCAAATCAAATGCAGCCTTCCGTCAACAGTACGATTCTCGTACATTTCGCGTCAACGTTGATGTAGCAGTCTTGCAACTGACCGTTCTCTGCCTGATATCACATGCCGGCGAATTTCGTGTCAACGTTGATGTGGCAGTCTTGCAGCTGACCCTTCTCTGCCTCATGTCATATTTCGGCACATTTCGTGTCAACGTCCATGTGGCAGTCTCGCAGCTGACCGTTCTCGGCATCACGTCCAATTCCGGAACATTTCGTGTCAACGTTCATGTGGCAGTCTTGCAGCTGATCGTTCTCTGTTTTATATCACATGCCGGCACATTTCGTGTTATAAACCTCTGCAATGCATTGGAATGGGGAGCGGGAAATCAAAGTGCTAAGAGGGGATATTAACAAAATTTAACGTGTTCGGCACCGAGCAACATAAATGATTCCGGAGCTGCGAAATATGACATATCCGCAAAGACTAGACGAACTTATACTGAAATCACACGAAATAAATCAGTTTATCAGAGCTAACCTTGAGAGCTTCTTTGACCGAGATTATAACCCAAGGGAGAGAAAAAGTTCACAAAAACTGCTGTTAAAATCATTCAGAACATCAATGACCGAGAACTTCTTTTCAATCACGATACCGACAATTTGAAACCGTTTAACACGTGATATGTTTTACAGTTATGACGAAAACATCTGAAAGGGCTCGTCAAGTCGAGTTATGCATTGCTTTCTCTCACATCAACCATCGCACAATTCACTTCCTGTAAATAATGAATTATCTTTTAGGGTTAAGGTAGTATATTTTAGACCTTTGTATTAACTCCCATTGGAAATGGCTCGTAGATGCAGTTTTCCGTCTGACGGCGGGAATCCCTCCACACGTCAACTTGCCATCAAGAAGTGCGGGACTTCAGCTCAAAATTCCCGGCGTATACTGCAAGGAACCTTTCAGCAACAAAGATTTTTGACGCCTGCCAATCAGCGCCAAGAGCGGCAACAAGGAGTGAACGCGAAGCCAATCAGCATCCGGGAAGTGGCACATGGATCTTGAAATACTCAGTTCAGGATTAAGGGAGAGTCTTTAAATTAAGAATTATATATGAAGTGTTCCTTTTTCTCTTCTTGTCCGCCAGGTTCACCACGCCGATAAAGTCTCTGTCGCCTCTCCTGTCCTGAGCTAGAGTGACACGAACTCCCAACCATTCTAACAGGAGACTACTTTATCAATTGACATCCAGTTTTCAAAGTCACGAGTAAGATTAAATTCGACGATAATATTCTCGCGCCATTCCGTTTGGTCGTGATTAAAATTATCTAATTTTCATATAACGTAATATGTCACCACGTTCACTGTTTTCTTCTATTAAAATGACTACTCTGATCTTTCATGAGGTGCTAGAATTTTGAATTGCATCATATCAGATCTTATAATAAACTAAATTTACTCATGAATTCTCTCGTAATTCCACCTCCGTTGGTCAAACATTATTAAGGGTCACGGAAAAGACAACCATAAAGGCTAAACCCTTAAACCCCTAAACTGGTGACCCCCCAAAACTCTTCTCAATTAAAACAGACCTAAGGAGATAACTTTAGAAGAAGACAGTGTTGCAGCTCCAATAATGAACACCATTCAAACTTTCAACACTCAAAATTACCCAGGAATAACATTATGACTAAAAGCCTGTGGCTGGACCACGTGACTCAACTGTACGCAGAGGCCCGCATACCACAGAACAGGCAACCAGATGGCCACGCCCGGCCGCGTCATTTCTGGATGCCTGCACCTCAACCCCTGGCGTCAACGAAAATTTTATGGGTTTGACAGCAGAACACCACCTCATAGCAGGAAATACCAATGTGTGCAGTCAACTTAGTTCTAAATTATACTTCAATGAAATAATTTGATTTTTCCATCATAATGCATCGATTCGCAATCGTGCCAAATCCTTTATTTCATCATTGCACTCCAAGCCTGACCAGTAGTCATGATGATTTCGGCGATGATTCATAACATTCATGTGTGTGTTTAACTTTAAGATTATCACATGCATGAATGTTGCAGCAGCTGCACAGCGCAATAATCAATAACGCAGCAGAAGGCCATTGCAAAACTTTCAAAAAAAGTTGACGCTGGCCACAATGCTCAAACCCAGTCAAGTTCAAAGCATTGAACTGTGACAACAGCGCACAAAGCAGCGAGCACAGCGGCAATGCAGCATTAGTGGCAGCGCGGCTACGAAGCAGACAGCTAAAGTCGGTGAAAACCCATACAGTTCTCAACATCCCCCTAGAAAATCAAATTAGTTATCTTAGTCGAGGCAATAGTCTTGTTGATATAATTCACATGTGTTTCAGTGGTCGTGAGGGTCAACATGTTAAATAGAATGTATGCAAAAAACACTCAAAATTTTCACGGAGAACATGCATTGCTTCGGTAAACTGCATTGGAGTGATCGCCTTGTACAATTGTGTGTTTATTTCCGATAGGAAACCTGGAATATTTCTTTGTGTTCTATCATTTTCTAGAAGACATGTGTCCCTAAAATTGGTATTAAAATAAAAAGGTAAGCATTCTCTTGTTCATGGTGCTCATTCAAATAGACCGAATCATGGGCTCGACATATCTAAAATGTAAGTTTCAGACCTCTAGTTTAAACTATTCTGCTAGCGGCAACATTGAGTAAGCTTGCAGCAAGGCATTGAACCAATTCACTCATTCGATATTATTCTTAGTGCGTGGTTCAGTGAGTCCGCCTGCCAATACTGGGTAAGTTTTTCAGTGTATATCATAGTTTCATTAACAGCTTCTTTTTAAGCAGTTAGGGGGCCTATATGGGTTTATAAATAAAGTGATAATTTATTTAGGAATGATCATACAGTGACAATATGTGTACTGGTCAGCCCAGTGTACAGCACCAGGCTGATTTTGGATTTTGTAAATATTGTAATATGGGTTGACAACATAGAAATATTTGAACGCAACCTTAGATTATTAATGCCCTTTCCTAGTTTCATGCTCAAAGCTAGCTAAATGAATTAAGATGGATAATATCAAACCATGTGGATGTCAAGCCTGACTGTATTTTGTGTCAGCTAGAAAGGAATTTCAGCAGGTATATGTTCCCTATGAACCCTGCTGAATCATAATTCCACACATATTTCATATGCAGTGTTATAATTGACAAAAATGGAATTCCATTCAAAAATTTTATTTCATAACAGCCAATTCTAAAATATAGTGAGTCATTACTACTTGACGGGGCTAGTTCCTCCATTCTTTAACTTCAATAACAATTTATGCTGACTACTTAACTAGACTTGTGAGTACCAGACTGAGCCCAAACTTTCCATTCAATTAAAGGCACACATTGTTGTCTGCGGCTTTAGTGGGTGAACATAAAGGTCTTAACAAAGAGACCTTACTCCGTGTAACCAAAGGAATTATTCCACAGCCCGGACCCGGGAGGGCCAGCCAGGCTATCCGGGGAGCACCTACAATGGGAGTTTATAGGACCAAGAGTGAAAAGAAACGGTCCTTACCAAGAACGCCACAACAGTTATCGCAGTCATCCCGGCAGCAGGCCTCTTTCTTGAACACCAGGCTCAAGACCAAGCCGGGGCAGCCTAAACGATGGTGCCTCACGAGCATTGTCTTCCAGTCCTGGTCTCTTGCGAAAACTACCATAATTAGCTAAGTTCCCTTATTGCCAATTTGTTTGTCTTGCATTGTACAACTATTATTCACTTATCAATTCACGGGGCAAAATAACTGCCTTCTTTTTCACTCCCTTCCTATTCTCTTGTTGCCAATTTGAAAATCATGTGAGTATCTGAGATTGAAAAGCTATTGTAGCTGCGGCACAACCTTGAAAATAATGCGATACACTGACAGTGTAACCGATATGTTCTTTCATTCATCATCAAATATATAACCGAAATGGTACCATGCAATTGTAAGTACCGCTTGAATGAATATAGCTATATAACTACATTATATAAAAACATCAAAACTAATTTATTTCGAACTAGTCTTTTGACCTCATAAAGCTAGTGACTCATGAAACTAGTAACCCGAAAACTGATTGGTGACCACGAAAATTTAATGTTTTCATCATCTCTACCTTATGAGTCCTTAAAGTACATGTCTCTGTGTAATTTTGATATTATTACATTCACGAAAGCACCGCAACGCAGCACTAAGCAGTTTAGCAACGCAGCACCAAGTAGTTTGGCAACGCGGTAACATAGTGCAGGCATCCAGCGCATAGAGTAGTGTGCGGTGCGGTCACACACACGCGTAAGCATTGCCCAGACAGCGAGTCAACAGTCGAAAGCAGGTAGAGACATTCCTGCCAGCAGACCAATGCCCACAGCAGCAAGCAGAAGCGGTAGGACAAGAACGTCATGCAGCGCCCAGCCTAGAGATAACTCAGGCGGCAGACAGAGGGACACCGCGTGTCAAACCTAACTGTTCAGCGGCACCGAGACAGAAAATTTGCCAGCATTACTGCGGTAAAGGAAACGACTCGCGGCACATAATTCATTACTGATCAAATCAGCCCAGCACGAGCAGCGGCGATCGAGCCCTGAGTGTTGAAATTAACTGTTCAGTCAAGTAGATTGCCGAGTGGCGCATCAACTGTATCTGCGCACAATTTAACGAGAGTGCAATTCAGAATTATCCACGAGATTTTCCGTCAAGGGCGATAGCAAACCTAACCCCAATCACGGTGACAATCTAATTCAAAGTTTCAATAACATTTGATCGTCGGTGGAAAATTTTGATTTAGTGACGTTCACGATTGAGTTAGTACTCATTATTCACACAGAATTGGAACCGTACATGTAAAAATAAATGCGTTACGTCAGATTTGATCATTGTGGCATTTTCAAATTACGACGATGTAGCTACAGTTATATAAACATCTAAACTGATTTATTTCGAGCAATTCTACTGACTCTCAAAAAATACATTTTCTACAAAGACTCCCATCAAATGTGCAAACAATACTTGCGTTAGCAGTAGGCGAGCTTAGCCTGGAAAAATTTGCCCTTCAGGCTGATCGCATCATGGAGGTAGAGGCACGAAACGACCCGTTGAACCGGTAGCGAAATGCGTCAACGCGAGTCAGTTCGCTCCGATATCACTAAAGCCAGCAATGCCAGCGTCGGCACCGCAGAGTGAAATAACTCAGTTGGTGGATATTCTGAAATAACTGCAAACGAGCATCACAAGCCTAGCCGCGAAGCACGAAAAGCTAGAGCAATCAGTCCGACGCGGAGGCGAGAGCCGCGGCAGAGAGCGCACCAATCGTTCAAAATCGCCGCAACAAAGTCGTTCAAAGCCTCGTGATAACTCTAAATTCGATACGTGTTGGTATCACTATAAATTTGGCTCTAAGGCCACGAAATGTGACCTACCGTGCACTTGGACTTCGGGTAACGCCAAACGCGAGTGCTAAATGTGGCCAGCGATAGAAACTCGGGCAAATTCGAAGAAATATTACGGCCATGAGGATTCACTATACCAGGATGCGCATTCAGTTCCTAGTCAACACAGGAACTTCACTCAGTTGCCTCCCAGCGGCCGCAAGCAATAGATCCCAGGGGGCTGATGCGATGATAATAGCTGCGAATGGCAGCAACATCGCCACTTACGGACGCCGGCGACCAAATACCGGACACGTGCAGGGCGCTACTATAAAAATTATCTGTGATGACTGAACCGGAAACGCTAAGACATTGCTCGCCTCACCGCGGTCCACTACATACCAACAAAAGGGTCACCGTTATTCAACAGGTCTAGAGTACTAGTCCCAGGCAAACTTGCTCCCGCGAATAAGACTTTCGAAACACTACTCCGTTTAGGAATCGTGCGCCCGTCAGCAAGCCCTGGGCTGCTCCGCTCCACCTTGTGGAAGGAGAGGGATGGAGAGCCACAAACGATTACAGGAGGCTTAACTTTATTACAAAAGACGATAAATACGAAATTCCTCACATTCATGACTTTGCAATACAAGTAGGCGCGCCGAAATATTTAACTAAATTAGATCTACATTCGGCATACTATGCCGTACATGTCAACGAAGCGGACATACCAAAAACCGCTGTCACAACACCTTTTGGGTTATATGAGTATACTCGATTACCGTCTGGGCTCAAGGGCGTGCCTCAAACGTTCCAGATATTCATGCACGAAGTGCTCAGAGGCATCGACAATGCATACGCTTGCGTAGATGACGTGTTAGTAACGGAAAAAAACAAAGACGACCATTACGGCTACATTGAAGCCGTGTTCAAGCTCCTCCAAACGTAAGGCCTAGTCATCAACATGACAAAGTGCAAATTCGTTCAGGAAAATCTTGAATTCCTGGGCCATCGAATCGGCAGAGAGGGCATCAAACTGCTACCAAGCAAGGTCGCAGCCATCAAAGATTACCCAAAACTGGCGGATATGCACGGTTTACGTAGATTTTTTGGCATGGTGAATTGCTATCACCGGTTCCTGCCTCACGCTGCCAAAACCTTAGCACCCATCAATGACATAATAAAACCCAAGCGTAATAGCACATCAACGGTAGTAGCTTAGACACCTGAAGCAGAGGAAGCGTTCATGCTCATTAAAATTCAAGAAGCAAACTTCACAGCGTTGAAGTTCCTGAGCACTGCAGCGCAACTTTTGGTAGTTGTAGACGCGTCAGTGATAGCGGCAGGAGCGGTCTTGCAACAAGCGGTAGATAGAAAGGTAGAACCTCTCGCATTCTCTAGCAAGCGTTTCACCTCAGTTGAGGTAAAATCCTCGACGTTCTCCCGAGAGCTACTTGCAGCGTATCTTGCAATAAAGCACTTTAAATATGCGCATCAAGGGGCACAGTTTTGTCTCTACACCAATCATCAGCCCATAACAAAGGCGATCAAAGCTTCTAATTTGGACAGGCACTGCTCCCGCGAGGCGAGGCATCTGCCCTACAATCTAGAGTTCACTTTGGACGTGCGACACATCTGCAGTAGAAATAACATGGCACGGATTGCACTCAGTTGAATCAATGTAATAAATGTGGTTTTGAACCCAGCAATAACACTCAAAGAACTTGCCAACGCGCACTTCTACGATGAAGAACTAAAATCCATGCTCGACGAGCAATTGTAGGCCTGTCAAAAGAGCGAAGCATACCCATACGAACTAGATTGCAGAAATGGCATCGCCTATGAATTTTCACTACCCCAGCCACGACCGTTCAATCCGAAATAAATGCGCGCGATATATAAGGTCTCAGCACGACCTTGCCCATCCTGGCGTCCGACAAACTGTTGAACTGATTAAGGCAAAAGCGTTCTGGCCTAAAATGACTGAAGACAATTGGAATTTTGTTCAAACGTGCCAACATTGCCAATGCTCGAAAATTACTCGTCACAATAAGGCGCCTGTTCAACATTTTGCAGCAGTCTCAGATCGTTTCAAAGCGGTCCACATGGGCATCGTCGGTCCGCTTCCATACAGCAATGGGTTTTGCTACATCTTAACCATAATCGATAGATACAGCAGATGGCCCGAAGCAATTCCGGTAGTGGACACGACTGCAAAAGCCGTAGTCAAAGCGTTCCTAATGAACTGCGTTGCCCGCTACGAGGTACCCGAAACATTGACGACTGGCAAATTTCGAAGGGGAATTGACAACTACTTTATGTAAGCTACTCGGGATCCAAAAAATTCTAATAACGTCGTACCATCCTCAAGCAAATGGAATCAACAAAAGATTCCATAGAACCCTCAAATCAAGCCTCAACAAAATCGGCAAGATGGGCACACAAGCCTCCACTTGTTATATTAGGCCTACGCACAGCGCCGAAGACAGAGCTCGACTGCTCTGTCGCTGAAATTCTGTACGGCAGCACATTGCGTGTACCAAGAGACCTTGTAGACCCCTTGAACCACACTGAATTGCCATCTAACAAATACGCGACAAAATAACGCAACGCCATTATCACGCTTTAAATTTCACTCTCCAAAATGGACCCAAATCAAGGGTAAAATTGAACCAGCGCTCCAAATATGCACGCATGCATATATTTGGGTTGACTCGGTACAGTTGCTGTTAACCAAACCTTACGAAGGCCCGTTCTGCATAGCCAAACGAGGCGCAAAAATATTCAAGTTAATTCGCAAAAATTAGTTGAAAACTGTCACCGTAGACAGACTAAAGCCAGCGATAATGTTGTCGAGACCACAGAGGACAGCTCGAGAGTAACTTCAACCCCAAATCACATCCCCACGTGTACCCCTGTGATGCTTCATAGAGTACGCTATAGTGAACCGTTAGCGCTCATAGACACACAGCCACCAGCGCAGCATGCTGATAGCGCGACAAACAAGCCCCCTCCCAAAACATGTGTCACCCCCAGGAGTGGAGAACACATCAAACCCCAGGCACGATATCACTGACAGCACAAAAAAGGAGGGGGGGTCTCACTAAGGAGGGGGCAGTGTAAGGGCTCGTGAAGTCGAGTTCTGCATTACTCTCCCTCACAACAACCATTTTGCATTTCACTTCCTGTGAATATTTAATTTTCTTCTAAGATTAAGGTATTATATTTTAGACCATTGTATTAACTCCCATTGAAATGTTTCGTATATGTTGTTTTCCCTCCGGCGGCGGGAATCCCTCCGCACGTCAACTTGCCATCAAGAAGTACGGGACTCCAGCTTAAAATTCCCGGCGTATACTGCAAGGAACCATTCGACGACAAGGATTTTTAGCGCCAGTCAATCAGCGCAAAGAGCAGCAACAAGGAGTGGACGCGAAGCCAAGCAGCATCTGGGAAGCGGCACAGGGATCTTGAAATGCTTAGTTCAGGATAAAAGGAGAGTCTTTAAATTAAGAATTATAAAGAAACTGTAGTAATATTTTTTGCCCATTATCAGTCTTAGTTAAAACGAGCGACATCTATACAGTTTAAAATGTAGGGAGACAAGTTTTGCATTAGAAATAGCGAATAATTGGCACAGCCTCATCAGCAGTCTGCCCCGTCTGGCTGTAGCCAATCACCTGTCGGCACGACCAGAAACTCAAGCAAGACCTTCGATCAAGCCTCATTCAGCCTCCATCAGACGTAGCAACAGGTTGAACTCAAGGTAATTCTCTAAGTCTAGTGCACCTTGCAATCTTGGTTCTTGCTCGACCAGTGCCGTTGGTCGTTAATTAACTGAGTTAGTTTTTTTGCCCGATCTACATCAACTGTAAGTGAAGTGTTCCTTTTTTTCCTCTTGTCCGCCTGGTTCAACACGGCGACAACGTCTTTGTCGCCTCCCTTGTCCTGAGCCAGAGTGACACGAACTCCCAACCATTATGACAGGACACTACTTTATCAATTGACATCCATTTTTCAATGTCATGTGTATGATTAAATTTGGCGATAATATTCTCGACCCATTTTGTCTGGCCGTGATTTCATTTATGTAATTTACATATAACGTAATCAGTCACCACACTCACTGTTTTCTTCTATTAAAATGATTATTTTGATCTTGCACGTGATGCTACAATTTGTATTTGCATCATATCAGATCTCACCAATAAACTAAATTTACACATGAATTCTCTTGTAATTCCACCTCCTTTGGTCAAACATTATTAAGGTTATTGTCACGGAAAAGACAACCATAAAGGCTAAGCCCTTAAACATCAATAAAAACTGCCTCGACAAACCCTGGGAGTTATCCACCCCCTTACTAAGAAAATATGGCGTAGGACTAATACCACCATGGTGGCAAAAACCTCCGTTGGAGCATCCGGCAGCTCATAAGCGATGGGCGCCTCATCTAGGCTGGACTAGTTGTACTGCAAATATAATTTTGAAATACTGCCAGAATGGAATTTTCAGCCAGTCCAGGCCTACTCTTACTACTATTTCATGTGACTTTTAGTAAAGCATGCTCTATTTCCCTGACAGCCTGGAAGCCTTTATAAGATTTAGGGTTTTAGAATTTTGACCAATATGGGGTCTGAATATTAAGTCCAAATAATGACAATTGAGATTGTGAATAAAGACTGAATGATAGAATGAATGTTATTAGTGCAATAAGGTGGGCTATAATAAAATTTGTAGCAATTGACGATATGATAAATACAGATCGCGTTGATGGTTTTCTATTATGGTGTTTATAAAAAAATGAAAAACGTAAATGATCTCTTTCCACTCACCTAACACCAGCTTCGGAGCACTGCGGAACTGAACAGAACGATTTTTTGTGCTAAGAGATGTCAAAGGAGTAATTGCTCGGTTATATCTGACTTAATATTTTTAGCATTCGAGTATCGTAGACTCTTTGAAATAACACACGATATGGTATTTTTAAATACTCAACTTGTATTGTGAAGCAAGAATGATGATGAAGTTCATTTTTAGGTGTGGCAAAGGTGAATATGTGGATATTGATGAATGAAAAGTAATTTACCCTTATTTTGGTTACTCAAATAGTTACTAATACATGAGCTTATGTGAGCAATAAGAATTCTGATGTGTGCTTTCACTTTCAAGGCACAAGAACACGATCTGACTCTAAGTTATGCTATCCTTTACTATCCAACGGTTGGGTGTTAGTGCAAGCACTAAAAACTGATACAAGGACAATGACAGGCTTTGGTAATGAATTTCTGTAGATTTGAACCCCTTACTTAACTCAGGGTTGTGATCCAAGGATAATATAGAAGGGGAAAAGAAGAAATATAGGTTAAAGAGAAATAGCCGGCGGAAAATCTTGGTGGCGTCAATGGATCCCAGAGGGAATATCTTCGGGGAACCTTGTTCAATTTCTTCTACCGTTCAAATTCTGTCTTGCCTGAAGACGGGTGTCCTCATGGCCTCAGTAGCAGGGGGTGAAAGGCTGCACACAGAACATTGTGGCTAACATGTGTGGCAGGAAAGATAATCACATACCATTCTGCCTGCCTCATACAGGCAGACAGATTGGGTGCATGTA
>SDVV010011078.1:0-15991 GCA_016164225.1 Gammarus roeselii
GCACAGACCAAGAAGGCTGGAGTGAGTGGGAGCCCTGCTCAGACTAGAGCCCTACGAGCGGCCAATAAAGCACAGACCAAGAAGGTTGGAGTGAGTGGGAGCCCTGCTCAGACTAGAGCCCTACGAGAGGCCAATAAAGCACAGACCATGAAAGCTGGAGTTAGTGAGAGCCCTGCTCATACTAGGGCCCTACGCGCGACCTATAAAGCACAGACCAAGAAGGCTGGAGTGAGTGCGAACCACGCTCAGACTAGGACCCTACAAGCGGCCAATAAAGCACAGACCAAGAAGGCTGGAGTGAGTGCAAGCCCTGCTCATACTAGAGCCCTATGAGCGCCCAATGATGCACAGACCAAGAAGGCTGGAGTGAGTGCGAGCCCTGCTCAGACTAGGGTCCTACGAGCGGCCAATAAAACACAGACCAAGAAGACTGGAGTGAGTGGGAGCCCTGCTCAGACTTGAGCCCTGCAAGCGGCCAATAAAGCACAGACCAAGAAGGCTGGAGTGAGTGCGAGCCCTGCTCAGACTTGAGCCCTGCAAGCGGCCAATAAAGCACAGACCAAGAAGGCTCGAGTGAGTGCGAGCCCTGCTCAGACTAGAGCCCTACGAGCGACCAATAAAACACAGACCAAGAAGGCTAGAGTGAGGAAGACAGGCTGTGCAGACTATAAAAAAGTCTAATTCTGACCATTATTATTCGTAGAACAAAACAGCATAACTGCTGGATCTAATATTTTGTATTCCAGGATGCTTACATTACTAATTCCATAAAAAAACGTTTGATTTTAAAAGTGTTGTTTGGGTTCGATAAGCGACAATTTCATAAACAAAATGATTTAATTATTGTTCATTTTGTCTTCCAGTTACTACCCCACTCATCAATGTTTCTCAGTCGATCATACTCATTAATTTATATATGTTTGCCGACGGTTGAGTGTATCGTAGGCCGCATGCGTAGCAGAGAGAAAAATCGACGTTGCTCGAGGTTGGCAGGATGGTATTTTGATTGACAGCACTTTTTTTGGAACAGTTTAGTCACACGTGGGTAGACTACGGTATTAATATAAGAGGAGAAAGCCACACCTATTGGTTTAAAATTGAATCAAGGGATTGATTTTATGTTGAATCATTTCACGGCTTCTTCTGCTATGGGCGGTAAAATTTACTCAAGATGAAGATATACGAAAAAATTTGTTCTAAAAGTACACATACCCTTGAAATTGGTCACGTGTTATTTCAATTGGTAGTTACGTCTCACTCTACTGGTTCCTTGGTTGTTCAGTTTTTGCTCACGCCGAGCCGTTGTCGCGAGCCACCCCCCCCCCCCCCTGAAAGGTGGTTTGGCGGGGACACACCAGGCATTCTCAATAACGGCGATTTTCAAATTGCAGTTAAACATGCCATAACAAATATACCTGCGTACAATGTAAGCAGGAAATTCCTAAAGACTTACGATTAAAACAGCAATGCTATAATTGCTCCATATTAACCAATCTATTGAGGAAAAAATGTTATGTTACAAGTTTCAGGGTTGCAATAATTGGGTAAAGCAAGGTAGGAATGATCAAACATTGGTTTTATAAAAGTCATTTTGTAACAAGTAACAAGACAAAAGTTACTCTATCAATAGAGTACTGAATATAGATTTGTAATAACGGACACAAAGTAACAAAAGTGTAAATGAACAGCAAGAAGAAAGTGTAAGACGAGGGTAGGGTAGAGTAGGAGCCTACGCCCGCAGGCTGTAGCTAATGGCAAGTCTGACCGATGGCTGTGGCCGATCGCAAGAGTCTGCCTGCTCTCTGCCCTCTGTCGTTCGGGGCTGCCCTGAATAATAATGTGGGAGGGCCATGTTCATGAGTATGAGGGGATCCTCCAATCAGGGAATAATTCACCTTTTTGGACCAGCTAAAGAGGCTGGCCGGCTGATACCCAGACCTCATTGGTACTCGACAATTGAGTCTTTAACGGATTTTGTTGGCTCCTCCCATCTATTGTTTACCATATATGATACCCCTGAGCTAAACAGTGTTATGGAATCTAGTCTCCCCTCCCCCTATTGCTGACACGGAGATTTTTAAGGTGCGCAAATGGCCCTCAACTCGTCAATGTCTCATACGTTACACGATCTGCGAGGGACCACCTGTTTCTTTTTAAACAAACATCGGAGGGGAATTAAAAATGTGCTAGGCAAGGGACCTACACGTGAAACTTGAGCTAAGGGTTAACAGGCCTACGCACCTCTCGATGGTAATGTTTGGTTAGCCAAGTTTATAAACATGTGCCAGAGGAGGCCGATCATAAGAAAAACTCACATCACAATAGTGGACCAATTTGATACCTTTAAATGCAAACACTTACTACACACAACTCGACACAAAATGGTTTGAGCGAACATTTTGTTCAGTAAGCCATTAACTCCTTCACAAATGCTAAAGGTAAAAGTTCCCTGTCCCCCCAGCGCGCTGCGGTCCTCCTCCCGTTGTCTAATATTACCTCTGTCACTTCCACAGCGGTCTCGTCAAGGGTCAGCCGAGGGTAGAGCGGCCATTGCAAGCAAGATCGTGCGGGACAGCCTTGACAGACTTTGGTTTCTTGTCAGGGCGAGAGAAAGGGCATTAGAGATGACAAGTCAAGGTATTATTCGTACTATGGGAAGGAGAGGGAGATTACAGAACACGATATTATACGGGCTATATGAGAAGGAAGTAAGATGGTGGCGATGGCTATGCAAAGGAGATGGGGAAGGGAAGACAAGGGAGATGGCCAGGAAAGGGCAATGCAGATGTCAGACCATGATAACATCTGTGCTAGTGAAAATGATGGAAAAGGAGATGATGCAAAAGAAATAAGGAAGGTAAGGCAAAGAAGAGGGCCCATGGAGATGACAGATAACAATATTTTCCTTGTTATGGGAAGGGATGGGTGTGGGAATGCAAATGAAATGCGGAAAGGAAAGCTAGGAAGATAGGGAGGCAAAGACAAGTGAGATGAATTAAAATCACGGGAGATAGAAAGGAAGGCAAGGGAGATAGCAGACCACGACATCGTCAAGGGTATTTATTGAAAAGACAAGTCCGTTCCGTTTCATTCTGATGACCACCCGGAAAGGTAAACATTGTCAACTGCGATGCCACTGGGTGTTACCCTGGCTCTACTGGCACAAATTAACTTCATAAACATTTCGGTGTTTGTTCCTTGTTCTAATTACGGCCTCATCGTCTACGCTCATGCCCACTTGCTGCAATTAAAGACGACGGCTCAACTGTTTCTAAAAGTACCGCCTCATCGTCTTTCTCAGACCCACTTATTACGCTGGTAGACAATGGCTTCTCTCTTTTGACGAAGCACTACCTTATCGTCTACTCCCAGACCAACATGACACCCTGGACGACGAAGGCCTATTTTTGCCGGAAGCACCTTTTCTTCGTCTGTTCTCAAACCCACTCGTAACTCTGAAAGACGAAGGCTTCCTTTTTGCTGGATACACGGCCTCACCATCCGTTGGAGGCCGCCTCGCATGAAGACATTCCAGGACGTCCTTGTCTCTGAGATCATCAGGCAACTGCTCATTAACGGCTGCAAGAGAATAGGATCTTTGCAGAGTCCCTGTTTTTACATCTCTTCCATCGAAGTTCGTTGAATCTTCTGAAGAACTCGGATTGAGTTAGTGAAAAAACGGAAAATCTTTTTACCCTAAAATTAATCCCAATTGAAGAAAGTATGTTTGGAAGCGCCTCCTAATTGACATTTATTCTGTGTTTCATGTGACAGTCAGAACGAAACACAAGCCCTAATATTTCCTGTATATATCCAATGGGATCGTCTGATCCGAGATGGAAGGACCGGAACGCCGGAATTTTGATCCAATAGATGACAATCACTGTGACCAAAACCCTAAACATAATATATTTTTGACGAAGACATACATAAGATGACCAAGAAGCTTTATGCCGAATGTTTGTTTCATTCAGAACAAAAAATTAGTATACTTGAAAGAACATTTGTAGGGGGCGTTCCATTTTCCAGGCAACGATGTTGACCAAAGGCGTGATAACTTCTACCAATTACTTCCTCGTAATAGCTTGAAGTGCTCAGCAGATCTCCGTACCCATTCCATCTGTGCCTGTGCAAGCACTGCCAAATTAATGGAGAAGGCTTGTGAGGCTCGTGCCTTCTCTTGTAGACCTTTGGGGTATTGTGTGTGGGTCCTTAACGAAGAGGGCCAGGTTACACTCACATAGCCCATGGTAGCCGTTAAGTTGTAGCGGACTTGGGGCTATAAGGAGGTGTATAAAACAAGCAATCAATCTGAGGCAAAACACCTGACCAAGTGACCGCAGATCTATAAAACTTGTTTACGAAGAGGGCCAGAAGCCTTAACGAAGAGGGCCAGGTCACACTCACATAACCCATGGTAGCCCTTAAGTTGTAGCGGACTTGGGGCTATAAGGAGGTGTATAAAACAAGCAATCAATCTGAGGCAAAACACCTGACCAAGTGACCGCAGATCTATAAAACTTCTCAGAGGCTTGCCCAGTGGTCGCACTGCTCCTTTTCCAGGGCGTCATGGAAAAGGAAGCAAATATCTTCATCTTATTGCACTCTGATAAGATAAACATCTTTGCCTGAATTGGCTGAGAGGTATCATGGTCGATGGGGCTATCAAAACAGGATGAGTGTCTGAGACAGGATCAGCAATAAAGACATGACCAGCGATCGGGACAGGATAAGCGAATTAGACAGGATGAGTGTACTATACAGAATCAGTGATCCCAGTGTACCAGCGATACCTTACAGTGGAAACGCTGTAAGGTACTAGTAATTTCTGAGATACATTCAACTGCAATCAATTACTTGATTCTCGAGAATTCTTCGGATCATACCTATTCATAAATGGGACAGGAATAAGATTATACACTTAAAGTGGCAATGCTATTTTTTATATGTATAGGAATTTTATCTTAAGATTCACATGATAATTTCGATCATATAAGGTCATTTCTTTATGAATGTTGATAGTAGTGTAAAGGTGGTCCAAACGCAAGTGAAGGAATAAGATGGGGCATAAATAGCGGTGGGACAGGGGTTGGCCGGAGTCAGGCGGCGGGACCGGATGAAGGTCGGAGTCACTGAAAAGGAAGGCGGGCGACGCGAGGGGAGAGATGGGGGCCGGGGCTTTCGGCCCCATGCTTTCGAATATACATTGGCAAGGCGTATGTTTTGAACATTTTTAATTTATTGTATCCTGATATTTATTGTATTTATGTATGTTTTTCTTCTTTAGATGGTTGTATTGGGATAAAATTGGTCACTCACTGTTGCTCGTTATATATATTTATTCGGTTCTGGTAGGAATATTGTTATAAAACATTTGTGTAGGGGTGAGGGTGTAGGGATCCCCTAGGCAAAAAGTATGGTGCGCTTTGGCAAATTAGATGAGATTGCTCTTATCTGTTATTTGAATTGTACATTTTCCATGTCAGATTTGTCATTATTTTTATGTTTTGAGTGTATGTTTCGTTATATATTTATGTTTGAGTTATAATTCTATATATTTTTTATGTACCTAATATTAGGATGAATAACGTTTGTATCTACAATGTTGAACATTATTTCAGGTAAATTTAGTTATATGTTTTATATTTTTAGTATGTTATATATCTTCTTACATCCTGGTACGAGGTTTGACGTAAATAATATAGATATAGAAGATTAGTTTTGTTACAAACTTGGTCTTTTTGTTAACTTATTGTGTGTTTATTGTAGGACCATATTTCAATATTTAGGAGGAGTTAGAGAGTCCCCTAGGCAAAAGCTTGTTGCGTATATGCCTATTTGTATAAGTAGACCGATTTACTATGACGGTAGAGTACGGCAGAGTAGAGAATTACGTAGTTATTTTATTACTGTTGTGGGATTTTTTCCACGATAATCATAGAAATGTGTATTTAAAAGGTGTAAAACCGTACTGCATCTCTGTGGAATTTCGTCATTGAACCATACTTCATAATTTAGGAGGAGTTAGAGAGTCCCCTAGGAGAAAGCTCGTTGCTTAAATGCTTCTTTTTATGAGTAGACCAATTTACTATGATGGATACTCTAGTGTATTACAATTTTTAATATCGGTTAGGGCAGAGTAGAGAATTACGTAGTTAATTTATTATGGTTGTATGATTTTTTTTTAAGATAATCATAGGAATGTATGTTTGAGAGGTGTAAATCCGTACTGTATCTCTGTAGAATTTCATCATTGAACTCTAGCAAGTGTGTAGTTTAACGTTTTAGAAGACGATTTACTGGATGGATTGGTCCTGGTATAAAGGCGGCTTACACTCTCTGGTGGTCATTTGGAGTTCGTCCAAGTCCAGCTTGATTTTGTAAGTTTGTGGATGTTGGTCTTAACTTCCATAGGCTTGTTAGAGAGATTATCTGACAAGCTGCTGATCGTTGTAGTCATTTACTTATGTCGTCAGTGAACAGAAGCCCAGCTTTTCAAGGCCACACTCTTTGAGACTCATGTCAGGCTCATTCTCAACACTGTACCTCTTTATAGATTCTTGGTTATGTCCATGAGGTGACTTTGCTCGACGTTGTTCAGAAATGATGACTAAACAGATGCATGGTATGTCTGAGGTATTGTACCATGACTGGTGTTATCTCTAAATGTGTTATATATCAGTGGCAGATTGCTGAGAAGTGACCTAGTAAAGCATTGAAGAGTTTGTTGTTATGACACAGTGGGCTTGGATTTTTGTCCTACTAGAGGCATAGCATCAGTTAGGTCTACGAATTTGTTATAGATTTGAACGGATACCGTTATATTTGTATTTGTTATGCATGAACTCAGAGGTAAATATCAGATATTTTTGGTATGACTGTTATCTTAGTGTATGATTTTTTCATGAACCAGATCACCTTAGGCATCATGTATTGATTGACCATACACCTTCCATATTGGTGTAGGATTTATCATCTGCGTGCGGTATGAAACACCGTACATCGTACTTTATCAATGTTGCTTAGACCATAGTAGAGAAACTTACTTAGCTATTTCATTGTTGTTATGCGTTTTTGAACGGCTATCATTGGAATATAACTGTATTGATATAAATTTACCGAATTTCATGGAATGTTGGGTATAAAATACGTTTAATTGTAGGTAATGATCCAAAATATTGATTTGTTTTACCTCTCGGCATTGGATTCGGGTCCGGTTCCATGTCATTTTAGATAACTAATCTACCGGATTTGTGTAGAGTGTTGGTGTTGAAATTCTTCAATAATTTAATGTACATCTCAATTATGTTATCTGCTCGCATGTCTTTAGTAGATGTTTATTCTCGCACGTCTTACTTTTATAAATGTTTTTTGATCCGTTTGCAGTTTATACACTTAGAAGTTAATGATTAATTCAGGCTTAGTTATGAGATTGCGTTCCAATTCAGAATATCTGACTTATTCGAGCATTCACCAGATCCACTGCATCATTTTTCATTATAGGTTTGTAATGTAAAGGGGCCGTAAACCTAACCCATCCTAACCTATCCTAACCTAATCTAATAAAGGATTATATACTTTTTTTCGTGTACATACTTATGTCATGTATTTCTTCATTGATTTAATCTATATTCATATCAAATCTATCCACTTGACTCTGTAATTTATACCAATCTCTACCCGTTTATTTACCTACATATACATATATTTTCACTTTGCTTGTTACAAGTCCAGTAATATCGACTAATTTCAAGTGATGTAAGGTGATCACTCGTTAGTAGACTGTTGAGTTCAAAACGTTTATGTAAGCTTACCGCATATGGCAGTGAGTGTTACGGATGTTAAAGGGTTAGCAAGTTTTATGTATGGTTTTACTGTTGGAATAAGATTTTTTGTTGTAATGTTGGATGTGTTGCTCCTACCATTTTCGTCTATTATAGCGAATATCGAATAAATTCACTCTAACATTTTTATGACAGATCTGTGATGTAAGGTCCGCAGTCAACAAGATCTAGGATATAAACCATGCCCTGGTACATAATTAACGAAATATATATCAATGTACGACAACATAGATCAAATATCAATAAATGCAAAAAGGGTTGCAATTCACTGCCAGATGTACTAACCTAATCTATTCTAACCAATAGTTATGTAGTTTCATTCAAGTTTGATGTTTATGTATGGTATTGATATGTATGAATCTCTCCACTTGTGCTGTATATTTAACATGCCATTAGCAGTTTGAATAAACTTCTCTAATTTTGATCCAGCAAATATCCATTTGCAGAAGTTTAGGTAGGTGATCTGGTTCATGAAAAAAAAAATCATATACTAACATAACAGTCATACCGAAAATATCTGACTTTTAACACTGAGTTCATGCAAAACAAATAATAATATTACGGTATCCGCTCAAATCTATAACAAATTCTTAGACCTAACTGATGCTATGCCTCTAGTAGGACAAAAAACCAAGCCCACTGTGTCATAACAACAAACTCTTCAATGCTTTACTAGGTCACTTCTCAGCAATCTACCACTGATATATAACACATTTAGAGGTAACACCCAGTCATGGTACAATACCTCAGACATACCATGCATCTGTTTAGTCATCATTTCTGAACAACGTCGAGCAAAGTCACCTCATGGACATAACCAAGAATCTATACAGAGGTACAGTGTTGAGAATGAGCCTGACATGAGTCTCAAAGAGTGTGGCCATGAAAAACTGGGCTTCTGTCCACTGACGACATAAGTAAATGACTACAACGATCAGCACGTTGTCAGATAATCTCTTTAACAAACCCATGGAACTTAAGACCAACATCCACAAGAACTTACAAAATTACGTTGAACTCAGACGAACTCTAAATGACCTCCATAGAGTGTAAGCTGCCTCTACACCAGGACCCATCCATCCAGTAAATCGTCGCCTAAAACGTTAAACTACACACTTGCTAGGGTTCAATGACGAAATTCCACAAAGATGCAGTACGGATTTACACCTCTTAAACATACATTCCTATGATTATCGTGGAAAAAGTCATACAACCATAATAAAATAACTACGTAATTCTCTACTCTGCCCTAACCAATGTCAAAAATTGTAATACACTAGGGTATCCATCATAGTAAATTGGTCCACTCATACAAATAAGCATATACGCAACGAGCTTTCTCCTAGAACACTCTCTAACTCCTCTTAAATTATGAAGTATGGTTCAATGACAAAATTCCACAGAGATGCAGTACGGATTTACACCTTTTAAACATACATTTCTATGATTATCGTGGAAAAAATCCTGCAACAATAATAAAATAACTACGTAATTCTCTACTCTGCCGTACTCTGCCATCATAGTAAATCGGTCTATTTATACAAATAGGCATATACGCGACGAGCTTCTGCCTAGGGGACTCTCTAACTCCTCCTAAATTATGAAAAATGGTCCTACAATAAACATTAAATGGGCTAACAACAAGACCAAGTTTGTAACAACACGAATCTTTTATATCTACAATATTCACATCAAACTTTGTACCAGGATGTAAAAAGATATATAAAACGCTAAAAATATACAACATGAAATTAAATTATACTTGAAATAATGTTATAAAATGCAGATACAAACGTTATTTATCCTAATATTCCTATAATTGTATAAAATACCCAATATCTTGCATCGGAGTTGAAAACTCTACAGAGAACATACAAAACTGAATGAAATATACTAAAACACTCGAATTATAATAAAGCAAAAATATCAAATCTCTACCATACCCAAAACATACATTTAAAACCATGGTGTACGAGAAAAAAATTAGCATGTAACCAACCAAACAACTAACGTGAATAAGTTGCCATGACATGTGACTGATTTACACAACTGAAACATTTAGTAAATGATGTGGAATTCTTTTATCCGAACATATACAAATCTGATGAAATTATTCTCCAACTCAGTCCAATACAATGTTAAACAAATAATCTTTAACTAAAGTAACCACAGCTTAATCGTAAAAGAATGACATATATATACATATAAATACCACAATGATGCAATAACCGACCAATTATGGCTGAAATATTGTGCTACATGGAAGATGCAAAACTAAAATATCCTAAAAATTCCTATAACTGTATGAGCTCGTATAACTAAATGCTACATGTATAAATGTAGTAGTACAACTAAATCCTACTCCTATAAATGTAGTCGTACAACAATGTGGTCGTACAATACAAATTCAACATAAATCGACTGATCATTACCAAGTATACATAACACAATATAATAACTTACAATAAATCCGTATCGTTCAGCTACTCTTGCTATTGGAACACCGCGTCAATGGAACACCGATATATCTGGTTCATAACTGGATAATGCGTCATGGGCTAGAAAGATTCTTGTACGGAGTTACTGCGTCCTAAGAAATATATACTTCAACCCGCCAACTGCCATCTAATAAGCCAGACTATTTCTATAGATATTATATACATATGAAATAAATAGATGGAAAACAGAAACTGCCTAAATTCAATATCAGGTTGGTACCAAGCAGGACCGCAATTCTAGTTATAAAACATACATACCACACAATTCCTATAAACAATATATAATGATAAACGAACATAAAACACAAAATATCCCAATCCAACCGCTACAAATCCACCAACCAGCCTCCGAATGAGTCAATTTTTTCCAGACATGAATATACAACAAAGCATACACTCAAACATAGAATGAAAGACAAATCTGTCGTGGAAAAAATCTCACCTAATTTGCCAAAACGCATCAAACTTTTAGTCTTGAGGATCCCTACACCCCCACCCCTAAAGAAATGTGTTATAACAAAATTCCTACCAGAACCAATTAAATATATATAACGAGCCTGACTCCGGCCAACCCCTGCCCCACCGATAATTATGCCCTATCTTATTCCTTCACTTGCGTTAAGGCAACCTTTATACTACTGTTAATAAGCCCCGGCATATCGTTATTATTCGAGTCATTGCTTTATGAATGTTAATAAGCCCCGCCATATCGTTATTATTCGGGTCATTGCCTAATGAATGTTAATAAGCTTCAGCGTATCGTTATAATTCGGGTCATTGCTTTTATAAATGTTAATAAGCCCCGGCATATCGTTATCATTCAGTTCATTGCTTTATGAATGTTAGTAAGCCCCAGCATATCGTTATTATTCGGGTCTTTGCTCTATGAATGTTAATAAGTCCCGGCATATCGTTATTATTCAGGTCATTGCATTATGAACGTTAATAAGCCCCGGCATATCGTTATTATTCGGGTCATTGCTTTATGAACGTTAGTAAGCCCCGGCATATCGTTTTTATTCGGGTAATTGCTTTATGAATGTTAACAAGCCCCAGTATATCGTTATTCTCCGGGTCATTGCTTTATGAATGTTAATAAACCCCGGCATATCGATATTATTCTCGGCATTGCGTTATGAATGTTAATAAGCCCCGGAATATCGTTACTATTCGGGTTATTGCTTTGTGAATGTTAATAAGCCCCGGCATGTAACGTTATTATTCGTAACCAATCGGATCACAAAAAACATGCATTTCGAAATATAATTCCTTCTGAGTATAAATCCGTTGCTCTCACAGAAGACGTGCCTTGTTCTCAGCTTTCTTCTTGAATCCGTTGCTCTCACATATGACGTGCCTGGTTCTCAGCTTCCTTCTTTAATCCGTTGCTCTCACAGATGACGTGCCTTGTTCTCAGCTTTCTTATTTAATCCGTTGCGCTCACAAAAGACGTGCCTTGTTCCCAGATTTTTTCTTTAATCCGCTGCTCTCACAGAAGACGTGCCTTTTTCTCAGCTTTCTTCTTTTATCCGTTGCTCTCACAGAAGACGTGCCTTGTTCTCAGCTTTCTTCTTTAATCCGTTGCTCTCACAGGAGACGTGCCTTGTTCTCAGCTTTCTTCTTTAATCCATTACTCTCACAGATGGCGTGCTTTGTCCCCAGCTTTCTTCTTTAATCCGTTGCTCATACAGAAGACGTGCCTTGTTCTCAGCTTTCTTCTTCAATCCATTGTTCTCACAGATGGCGTGCCTTATTCCTAGTTTTCTTCTTTAATCCGTTGCTCTCAGAGATGACGTGCCTTGTTCTCAGCTTTCTTCTTTAATCCGCTGCTCTCACAGAAGACGTGCCTTGTTATTCAGCTTTCTCCTTTAATACATTGCTCTCACAGATGGCGTGCCTAGTTCCCAGCTGTCTATCTTTGTGCATCAGTAGCCATTCACCGAGGAATCGTAACGAATCTTGACGATTGCTTACACCATTTAGTCAACCATCGTCCCGTCAAACTTTTGCTTATCTCGGGCATTAGAACATCTGCCGCTCTAACGCAGAAGAACACCCGCTAGCTTTGATAAACGCCCGCCATTTGTGCCCATCAATTATATCGGCCCTGCAATGCCCAAACGCCACTAGAAATTTTGTAGACGTTCTGAATGCAAGAGCGCTAATTAGGGCAGGCCTCTGCAATTAATGAGAAGCTGAGGAGACCATAAAACGAAGAATAGGTCGTCACAGCTATAACCCCCATACTCGGCTGCAGGGAAGAGCCGCCCCTATTAGCAGAATCCCGGGACACCGTTTCAGGGAAGAGCCGCCGCTATTACCAGAATCCCGGGACGCCGCTTCATGGAAGTGCCGCTGCGGTTACCGCAGGTGCCGGGAAACTAGAGGCAGGTAAGACGAGATGGGTTCGATGAGTGGTACGGTGTGTAACGTGGATTGAAGAGTGGTACGGTGTGTAATGTGTTTCTCCACCAACGTGGACAGTAGAGTGCTGGTGTGTTGACTGTGAGATGAGTAGTTGAGATACAGTTTCGTTCTGCTGTCTTTTTTAAGTTAAATGGGGTATTTAAAATTGGCATTCAATTGTTTCTCCAATAAACTGGATTTTATGTAACCCACTTTCTGCGTTGCCGATGATCTCGATAAAAAGTGTCGCTTAAGAAGGACCACAGTGCGTGCAACGCGCTGTTCTGTCAGAGAGCGCGGACCACAGTGCGTGCAACGCGCTGTTCTGTCACCGCGGACCACAGTGCGTGCAACGCGCTGTTCTGTCAGCGCGGACCACAGTGCGCGCAATGCGCTGTTCTGGCAGCGAGCGCGGACCACAGTGCGCGCAACGCGCTGTTCTGTCAGAGAGCGCAAACCCAGTGCGTGCAACGCGCTTTTCTGTCAGAGAGCGCGGACCACAGTGCGTGCATCGCGCTGTTCTGTCAGCGCGGACCACAGTGCGCGCAATGCGCTGTTCTGGCAGCGAGCGCAGACCACAGTGCGCGCAACGCGCTGTTCTGTCAGAGAGCGCAAACCCAGTGCGTGCAACGCGCTTTTCTGTCAGAGAGCGCGGACCACAGTGCGTGCAATGCACTGTTCGGTCAGAGAGCGGGGACCACAGTGCGTGCAACGCGCTGTTCTGTCAGAGAGCGCGGAGCACAGTGCGGGCAACGCGCTGTTCTGTCAGCGCGGACTACACTGCGCGCAACGCGTTGTTCTGTCAGAGAGCGCGGACCACAGTGCGTGCAACGCGCTGTTCTGTCAGCGCGGACCACAGTGCGCGCAACGCGCTGTTCTTTCAGAGAGCGCGGGACACGGTGCGTGCAACGCGCTGTTCGGTCAGAGAGCTCGGACCACAGTGCGGGCAACGCGCTGTTCTGTCAGAGAGCGCGGACCACAGTGCGGGCAACGCGCTGTTCTGTCAGAGAGCGAACAATCAATCCAATAATTTCAGGGAAAATTTTGTGAGCAACACACCATTTCGTCATATTCATTTGAACGCCAAACTTCAAACAGTATTCAGCAGCAGGACGTGATTATCCATAGCAACCGGACACGGCATGTTTTTTTTTCAGTCACAGCTCCCGCCCGCGTCCTACTCGCCCACGTCCTATGAAAGGCTTGTCATGTCTCCGTAATGGAAGCGTCAGACACGATCCACTGCCCTGCAATTAATACTTCCCAATCTTCTCTGTCTTTTTATTAATTCGTTTATAGGTTTCATACTCAACAAATATGCGACAGAGGTATTGGGCAGTCGACCATCCATCGTCCTCTGAGGCTTTCATGTCAGAGAGTTTAATTTGCTTTGAGTACGGATGCGTGTGAACCTTTTAGTTGCATAAATGTAGCTGAGGGGCGGCATGAGGGAGCCTCGAACACACCAAAGGAAGAAAGACTAAAATTGTTATTGGCCGAGAGGATAAGAATGTCATGTATTGATTGATCCAACAATGTGACAATCTCTTTTTTTTAAATGCTCGAGCTGGTAATGTGGTGTGGTCGGAAGCTTACGTTGTTAAAACTCGAGTTGAATCGCAACTTGGCACGTTTTACGCGGGTCATATCAGAAGAGGAATTGGTGTGAACGCATAGCATGTTCAAGTGTACAGGTGAGATTGACGGGTCACATCAGAAGAAGAATTGGTGTGAACGCAAAGCATGTTCAAGTGTACAGGTGAGGTTGTCCAAATTTCGACTTGATTTTTCAGTGAGTTAAACGCACATACAACCAGTGCTAAGTGTGGAAGCAGTATCCAGAGTTTCTAGTACATAACATCAAGAGAATTGTTGCCACATGTAGCTCTTGCCAAGGAATAATTACCATTTGTGTAGGAATGAAAGGGCAGTTTGCGTGTCGTGACAGGACAACATGTCGTGACAGGACAACATGTCGTGACAGGACAACATGTCGTGACATGACAACATGTCGTGAAAGGACAACATGTCGTGACAGGACAACATGTCGTGACAGGACAACATGTCGTGACAGGACAACATGTCGTGACAAGACAACATTTCGTGACAAGACAACATGTCGTGACAGGACAACATGTCGTGACAGGACAAATTGTTACAGGGACAATATGTGTTGATTAGACACGATGTGCCGAGCTGGTTAGCGGGACTACCCATAGATTATTATTCAGGTTGTGTTTGTGGAATATCAGAAGACGTCTTGAATTCACGAGACTAAACTTGAAAAAATTATAGGACACGAAGTTACGATAGAACATATAACATGTTATTGTAATATGACAGAAGAGCACTGTTGGCGTGACAGAAGCTGTTGATGTAATGCGACAGAACTTGTTGATGTCAGCTGCGCAGCAGTATCTGCTGCTCGGATGCTGTTGAAGCAGGCTCAGCTGACGAGCAAAAGCCACAGCAGTTGATTTCAGCGGCCCATCACCGCCATTATGGAAATGTATTCTTTGATAGCATGTTGACGTCGTCCCTAAGCGTTTCATTCGTACACAGAGAGAAATGTATGGTAATAGATACATGTATATCGTAAATTCAACATGACGTGACTTATTGAATTTTCTCCAATAAGATTTTCCATTTGAATTTACATATTTTGTACTGTTGAATTTAAATGATTTCGTCATGTAACTATTACATGAAGGCTAGAAACAAAAATTAGCTTCTCCTTATAAAATTATTCATAAACTATATTTTTAAATAAACGGTGATCGCTTGGTATTCATTCAAGGTTGAAAGCGGTACACAAGCTTGAGTTTCTGATGATATCAAAAGAGGTAAAAGATCCGTGACGAGTGGGGTTCGTACCCGAGACACTGAGCTATGAGTAGGAGACTGATACCACTACACCGTCAGAAAGTGAGAGTCTTGGGATCGATGAAGTATATACTGTTCTATTAATTATCTTCATTATGATATTTGATTTGAGTTTAGCAAGGAAAACGGCGTAATTTTGATGAATGGAATTTATGAAGACTTGTTGCGACGCAAATTCATGCAAATTGACTCCTTATAAAGTATCATGTAATAGTTACCAGATTCATGTTGTGGCTACATGACATCCGGGAACATGGCCCATAGAGGTGAAACACCGGCATAATTTATCAGATACATGTAAATTCAACAAGATCTAAAATCAATATGAAAATAATTGTAGATTCAAACAGACTATTTGCA
>SDVV010011079.1:0-15990 GCA_016164225.1 Gammarus roeselii
ATATTTATATCTGTTTGATTCTAAGAATTCTGTAATATCCGTTACCAAACTTTTCTTCAATTTGCCAATGACCGGAGTGAGACTAATTGGACGGTAATTTCCGAGACACTCTTTGTCCCACTTTTTTAAAATTAGGGTAACATTGGCCTCTTTCTATTTATGGGGGCAGGTGCCATTTGTGAGAGATTGGGTAAAAATGTTTGATAAATGTTCGGCGATTTTGTTCCTAGTCTCTTGTAAATTCTGGTATGAACTTGGTCTGGACCTGGAGATTTTGTGACTTTCAATTTATTTATATCTACAATAACATCGGCGGGGAAAAAGTTCACTGTGCCGAGGGCTTCAATTCATCTTTCCGATATGATATCCTCCGGATTAGGATTATCCTTATTCTTTAACGTAAGTACAGATCAAAAGTATTCATTAAGTAGGACACTCATTCTGGTGTCGTCCGTTTCTAGCTCACCAATATCGTTCTAGAGAGAACCAATTTCAGATCCTGATTTTTTTCTACTCAAAATATAACTAAAAAAATTGTTTCAGATTAGTTTTGACATTAGCGTCAATTTCATTTCCATAATCTTTCTTCTTGCGTTTCTGGACCGTCTATAGATCTCTTCTGCTGATTTATTAATTTTTTGCTACGTCATCATGTGGATGTTCCTGTTCTATCGAGTACTTTGCTCTCTTTCGTGACTGAAGGCGCTGCAATTCTCCCTTCGAACACTTAGGCTGATTGACTGTTGTTCGCCTGTTTTTGCGTGGGATATGCTCAAATTCAAGATTTTTATAAGTGCAGAAGAGAAATTGTTAAACGATTGATTGACATCTTGTCCGAGGGTTATATCTGCTGGCGCCATTGATTCTCTCAAGCTATCAAAATTAGCTAATCTAAAGTTAGGGACATTTTCGCAGTTTGTTGATGTTTTCAATTTGAGCTCCATAATAAAACGATACAATTGTGGTCGCTAGTTCCGTGTGGTCGCTAGTTCCGTGTGGTTTGCCCATTTCGACGTTCGTGACAAGAGTTATTTGCACTAAATAGGAGATGAAGAATATTGCTACCTCTTGTAGGTGTCCTCACCATTTGGGGTCATGAACTTATCGTCTGCAAAATCAATCAGACGTTGGCCGGTGGTAGTGCATTCATCTGTTTCCCAATCAATATCAGGGATATTGAAGTCTCCAAGCATATCACTGTGTTGTGATGACATCGACGAGGGTGTTGTAAAGATCGATATCATATGCAACCTTGCGTTTTTGAAGGACGATAGACGAGAGTTAACATTTTTTATGTTTACCGACTTCTTGGATTGATACTCTGTCGGGTCTGGTGATAGGAATTGTGGATTTTTATACTTGCAAAGTGTTTTTCGCGAGAAACAGCTCTCCTCCGCCCTCTCGGCCTTGTCTATCTTTGTGAAACAGTGAGTTACCGGGGAGAGAAAATTTGCCTAAGGAATGCTTGGTGCTCAATTTGATCCACGATTCCGTGATTGCTATTATGCGATACTGTCATTCATTGCACGTACACCTAATTCTTCGATTTTTCCTCGGAGACTTCTAGCGTTCACATGGTAACATTTGAGAGTACCTTAGTCACATTAACATGATTTTCCTGACTTCTACTGCTTCTACTTTGAGTCCTTGTGTCGGAGCCAAGACTTTCGTTTTCGTTTACTCGGCTTGTATTAGCGGAGCAGCGACCACTGCCTCTAGCTCGCACTGGATTGATGACGGGAACTTTTTTGCTAGGACCTGCGGTGATATTTTGATGAACTCGTATATTTGGTGTGTTTCTATAGTGTTAAAACGAGCGGAGGCCGTTATGTCATTTCGTCGGGTGCTGCTGGCGAAGTTGTGGGTGTTTTTTTTTACTTATTTTTGGTGACTTGACCAGCGCCGATGTTTTTAGGGATATTTTCGATGGTATCAAGTCCATACGTATTTATGCGAGACTCGTTATTGATTCTGTTAAAGTTATAGTACTTTGGGTCAATCATCCTTTCACAATGAACAGAGAATTGAATTTTCTGTGCTTTGCAGAAAGTTGCAAGGCGATCGATAAAAAAAATCATTTTGCTTAACTTGTATCTGCTTTGCTTTGGATGGGACAGGATGCCAGTGACATGTATGTTCGCGTGTGAACGTTTGATATTTCTTAACCTGTTTTCGTACCTTTGCCAAGTCGATTCCGTTTGTGACACGTCTTTAGCTCCGACTTGAAGTATAATTCGTCTATAAGAAGGTATGTTTTCTTTTTCGATTATGCCTTCAATTACGTAAATTTTCAAGGAAGGGACATTGTAATGACCAATCACTATAATTTCCTCTGTATTGTGAGAGTCCATTTCATCGGCTATACATCAAAACGGTTACGTGTGTCGGGTTGGCTGTGTTGAGATTGTGGTCTTACGTGTGGCGAAGTGTCACAACGTGGCTGCCTCTTGCTCACTACAGTAGTGTACGATGCCTCGCGATCTTTGACTGAATTTTGTATTGATTTGATGCGATCGTTTGTCTCTGGGTCTAGAGCTGTAAGAATCTAGGTGCACTTGAAGTTTTTTCACTTGATTTAGGATAGCCTCAGCAGTTTCTTTGACGTTTGCTAATTTGCTGTTCATCAGATCTTTGAATTCTTGGATTTTTTTCAGCACGTTTTCCAATTTTGATTCAACAGCTAGCAACCGGGTATCCGTGTTGACTGTCTTTGTGTTGGACGAGTTATTGGAGGCATGACAGAATTGTGCTTTTAGTTGTTTGATTTCCTCTGCCTATTAACGTAGTTTGCAGCGCGCTGTCTTGCATTCCCCATTTGAGGGACTGCTGCGCAAATTTCAGTCAGAGCTAAAAAATACATCGCAAACCATTAGATCAGGAGCGTACAAGTGGTGGCAAATGTAAATTCTAGCTTAGCCTGAACCATCTTGGACTGGTAAAATGAGTACCGTGATTTCTTGTAAACAGCAGATATGAATGTAATAACTATAATTAGATGCGAGAAGTGAAGATTATGTCGACGATTCGAAAACGGGATTAGAACGGAATTAATACAAATGCGAGTCGGATGTGCGTTACTTCCTTTTGCTGGATTGAGTTGAATGGAAAGCTGAACTAATTCGTTGCTGCTCCCTTCTGCTTCTTAATGTTGTGGGAATGATAGCATGATTCTGGCCATCAACCTTGCACCAGACATGACCGGCGGAGTATCAGGGAAATCATAGCACGATTCTAAGCTGCAAGATGTAAAGTGTCTGTGGTGTAGACGGCACTCTGTGGTGTAGACGGCACTCTGTGGTGTAGACGGCACTCAGTGGTGTAGACGGCATTCCGTGGTGTAGACGGCACTGGTGTAGACAGCACTATGAGTAGTGTAAAGGGATCCAAAACGCAAATGATGGTTAGGAGGAGGGGGTCAGGCGCATAAGGGCGTCAAATCGCAAATGGTGGGTAGGGGGAGGGGGTCAGGCGTATAGGGGCGCCAAAACGCAAATGGTGGGTAAGGGGGAGGGGTTCAGGCGCATAAGGACGTCAAAACGCAAATGGTGGGTTGGGGGGAGGGGGTCAGGCGCATAGGGTCGCCAAAACGGACCAATTTTGGGGTGCAGAAAACGCATTTTTTTTATTCGGACAATGTAATTGTTAAGAAGTTTGTTATTTCTTAGTGTAACCGACTTAAACACTTTATATCTCGGACATTATACTTGTAGGTTAAGGCAAATACTCTTGTGGTCAAGTTAATTACTGTAGGCACATAGAGAACACCCGGGAGGGGGAGAGGATATGGGAGTAAAATTTTGGGAGGAGAGTGGCCAAGACACACCATAATATATCAGTGTCATTTAGTGATCTTATCTCTGGATGTACTCCTCTCGTTACGAGTTTTTGACAGTTTGTTAATACGTATTGTAGACGGTAAGTATGCTTTTAGTTTATTAAATTGGTTTGTTCGCAAGAAATTACGGTACATTTTAAGCTGTTTATTAGTGTAGGTCTCTTTTTAATAGGCTACTTCTATATCGTATTATATAGTTTCACAGGCACCCTGTTATTTCAATGGTTTTTATGGCTCACACATTTTGTTATGTATGACTCATTTGAATATAAACTTTTACTGCCCGAACCTGATTTATTTAGGGTAGCCGTAATCGATGTAGTTATGCAAGAAATGGTGGCCTAATACATATTACCATGTTTTGTTAGTGTAGGATACATTTGAATAAAAGCTTTTACAACGATTCTATTTAGTTTTCAATAGTTATTCCTCATACATTATGTTATGTATACGATGTTGTCACCGTAGGATATCGTAGATCATGACATTTGTTTCTCTTACAAGTGATAATCGTAGTTTATACATGGTATTTTATAGCACGATCGATATTGTTTTATTAAATCTATTCCATTTAAGCATCTCCTGCAGTCCAAACGCAAGTGGCACTGGACGATCTTTTTATCCATCAATGTCACATAAAAATCTTATCATGACTTGCATTCCTCTCGGGGCATGCAGTAGGGTATACCTTAATCACTTTGCCGCGTTCGGTGGAAATAACGTGGATTCATTCGGTCATGTAGTATGGTGTACCTTTAATCAATTGCCATGTTCGGTAGGAATAGCATGTGTTTCATTTGGACATCCATTAGGGTGTACTTTTAATCACTTGGTTTACGGACGGACGGACAACGTTTGGATATACATTGGCAAGGTTTATGTTATGAACATTTTTCATTATATTGTATTTTGATGGTTATTGTTTTTTTTAAATGTTTTTTTCTTCTTTAGATGGTTGTATTGGGGTATAAGTGATCACTAACTGTTGTTCGTTATATATATTTATTCGGTTCTGGTAGGGTTAGTGTTTTAACAAGTTTCTGGAGTGGTGAGATGTATGGATCCTCTCGGCAAAAAGTTGGATGCGCTCCTGGAAAATTAGGTAAGTTTGCTCATATCTGTTCTTTGTCTTATCAGTTATTTCCGGGGACGTTTGCCATGTTTGAGTGTATGTATCGTTGTATATTATATATCTGGATTATAATTCTATATATTTTTCTATACATATATGTTTGTATTTCTTATCTAGTTTGGTCATAATTGACTCATTCGGAAGTTGGTTGGATGCTTGATATTGAATTCAGTTAATGTTCTGTGTATTTTTTTCCAGTCGTTTATTTCATATGTATATAATATCTATAGGTAGTTGGCGATCGATCACGTCGGTAAGATTGAGATAGTAGGCGCAGTACATTTCACATATTTTTCAATCCATAAATCTGTAGACAATGAAACAAGATATTTATATATTGTATGATATAGATACATGGGTTTACATAGGAACATTTACATCGTTTTTAAATATTTAGGGTCGGTTGCAGTTCTTTTTCACGCGTTTCCAATACATGTTTATGTGGACAATCAGATATATTTTATGTTTATAAATTTTTATTACATGCTTTCATACGAATATTTACATACTATGAACATTTACTGATTATAACATGTTCAAGTTTTGATTTTCAATAGTCACAGCTGTCATTTATTGATTCATTGTAAAAGAGTTTTTCGGGTATGTATAGAAAGTCCATGTTCTCAGCCAAGGGGGAGATTGCCGCATTTTCCGTCTCAATTTAGGTCACGCTTTTGAACAAGATCAGCAACGAGTCTGTATCCGAGTAGATGAGCGAAACGTTGTGAATGTAGCGTGGTTTCAGTGTGTGTGTCATAAAAGAAGCTGTAGACTTTTGCTTTAGGTTCTGTTTGGAGCAGATGAGATATATATGTATGATACTTTAGGTAGCTGTGTGCAATTTCAAGCTGCATAATATGTATCGCATTTTTTATGCAAGACTGAAGGCGTTAAAATGCTTTTCAATGCAAGTCATGTGGCATATCTGCAATTTCTTCATCGTACAAGGGATGTTTTGTGGGGTAGTTGGAGAAGACCATGTATTCAGGCAGAAGAGATTGCCGCATTTTCTGCCTCAATATCGGCCATACTTTTAAACTGGACTAATATCTATCGCATTTCAATGCTACCCATACAGTATTGCAACTTCGTTGCATGTCATGTTGCATATATGCATTCAATGCTAGTCATTCGACTTAAATTTAGCATATTGCCAACAAAGATTTATAAAATATATTTTTTATTGATAGTAGATTTAAAACACCCTTACATATATTGGGGGAGTACATGGGCTTATAATTTATACGAGAACATAACTATTCACTCCAAAATCGACAAGAGCAACTGTACGAAACATGAGTAACGACTTCGACCGCCCTCTCTGATCTTATCTTGAGCCTCTGTATCAGTGACACTCCGCGGATTCTTTATCGATGTTGAGCAATATTTCTCACCTGGCATAGGAATTATCATAGGAATAGGAATTATTAGCATAGGAATTATCATCTGGTGTTGTTTTTTCTCTCATCCAATGGGTTCTAGACTAATGCCCTTAGTACACATTTTAGATAAACGGATACCTTTGGGGGAAGTGTATGCAACACTTCCAAGCCTAACCTTGTAATCAAAACTTTGTTTTTTAGTCTTCAGTGAGCTGTTATCGACGCAAGTTTTTTCAATTATAGTGGCATGTTTATGACATCGAATCATTTCATGTTTTTTTCTTACTATTGCCAACATTACCATTCACTAAATTCCCGCAGATATCTGAAATATACATAATTCTCCCAGCACTCAAACGATTGAGACACGATTCCCTCTCCTCATGATTCACTTTCAACAATTTTGAAACAAAGTCAGGAAAACATTTTTTTTTATAATTTTACCCGCATATTCTTGCTACCATTTCATTACCCCATTTGGTAAAACGGTTTCGTTTTACTTTGGCAGGTTTTTCTTCACACGAGGTTTTCTTGATATCACTACCCATATTTGCAGTAATTTTCTTTTCGACTAAGGTTTGGGTTTCCTCCCGCCATATCGATTTAGCCATTTTCATCCATTCTTCATACAGTCTGCGCTTTGTTGTTAGAGGTGAAGCACTTTCTTTACTGCTCGCACCCTGTTGAGTACTGTATATCTCATTATTTTTGATACCCAAGTCCGGTTTATTATGTTCTATCAAAACACCCGTTTATTTCCTCGTTCATTTTTAATATGATCAAACGAAAGATAATGGCATCGTTTGAGATGTTACCAAAACCCGAATGTGGAGCTTGATTTGCTTAATTTTATCTCCGCAGTGCGAATAACACATATCCCCGCGTGTTTATTTCTATTAAAATATTTCCATATCAAACTAGGCCACATCTTTCTACATCGAAAGCTGACCGCTATCTGAATGAGTACAGATATGAGTCCAATTTATACATACATGATCGTTAGCGTCGTACACTGCCAGATGCATTAATACCTAGGTAACCTAACCTAACCTATAGAACAACATCACTTGCTTATGTTACAAGATATTTAATGTGGATCAGCTTTACGTCATGTTATGTTAAAAGAACTAATCATCCCAACCTAACCTAACCTATTGTATCCAAAAATAATTTAATTTCGATCAACTTTTTCATGCATGCATATGATTTTCAGTGTTTTAGGATCAATGCACAACACAACTTGACCAAAAATTCATCTGTTTGCATACATAATTTTATCATTGTTTGAATGTTATATCTATTTTCATATGATTCTTGATGTTCGATTTGACACAATTTCTACAACACTTTTACATGTTATTCACACTCATCAAAAACCTAACCTAACCTGACTTATGTACGGTATTCAGTCATTGATATATACAATGCATAACAAATATCTCCACTTGACTCTACATTTTGATCTATCCTTTGCAGTTTTGATACGCACTTCCAAGTTTGATCTAGCAAATTTCATCTGTTTGCATATGTAATTTCATTATTGTTTGAATGTTATAGCTTTTTTTCATATGATTCTTGATTTTTTGATATGATACTGTTCTAAATCTCTTATACATGTTATTCACACCCATCAAAAACCTAACCTAACCTAACCTGTCCTTATGTAAGGTACCTAACCTAATCTTATGTACGGTTTTCATTTATTGATATATACATATGACGGTTCTTTATAAAACTTGCATCTAATTATTTCTACTTCGTGGACAATCTCGACTCATAAATGTTAGCAGAGAGGACAGATTTTCAATCATAGATGGATTGAATGTTACAAGTAATTCATATTTGTTCCCATCATCATACAAACGGACACATGGTCTCACACTGTTTTTCTTTTTTTTTCCTTCGATATCTTCTGACACTACATCCTTTGACGACTTGCACAGTTGATTTGCCTTTTCTTTCCTATATTTTTCATATTCATGACAATGACTTTGTTTCAGATGTCTCCGTACAATTTCCGTGGATTTATGTTTATCCAATTTTATTTCTTTCTTGCATCGACGACTCAAGCTATCCCCCATCCTTCCACAACAGAATCACAATCTTGTCTGAGCAAGGTCAGATCGGAGTCTGATTTATAGCCTACCAATCTGTAATACAGCTAGATCCTTTACCTCATGATAGGTTTATGGCATAATTTCACGCCTTGAAACATATTATTCTACCGTGTTCGACAAATTGATGCTACCTCCGACTGACATGATGTTTGCAATTTCATCGCTTAACCTTTGAGTTTTAGGATAATATAAACATTACATTGAGTATTCACATAGTTTTATTAGTATTTATTGGCATTATTTACAGACCTTGCTGACATCATCAATGACATATACCTCGTTTTTTATCTGTATCAGCATGGTGCGTACATACAACCATTCCCATCATCACAATGTATCAGTCTTCTCTCAAATCCAATCATAAAATCCACCATATCTTCGATACCAATACCGAAGCCTGTTCCATCTTCGTGAATCCATAAATGTATATCCCCGCGATTCCATTTATGTTCTTCTTCTTTGCAAACTTTAATTATTTGAATCTTGTCCATTTCAATGTACGTCCGATCCATAGCTTATTAAAAAGAGACCTACACTAATAAACATCTTAATATGTACCGTCATTTCTAGCGAACGGACCAATTAAATAAACTAAAAGCATACTTAACGTCTACAATACGTATTAATAGACTGTCAAAAACTCGTAACGGAAGGAGTACATCTAGAGATAAGATCACTAAATGACACTGATATAATATGTCCTGTCTTGACCACTCTCCTCCCAATATTCTGCTCCCCTATCCTCGTTCCCTATCCTCTCCCCCTCCCGGGTGTTCTCTATGTACCTACAGTAATTAACTTGACCCCAAGAGTATTTGCCTTAACCTACAAGTATAATTTCCGAGATATAAAGTGGCCAAGTCGGTTACACTAAGAAATAACATACTTCCTAACAGTTACATTGTCCGAACAAAAAAATAGCGTCTCTGGCACCCCCAAAATGGGACGTGTTGGCGCCCCTATGCGCCTGACCCCCTCCCTCCTACCCATCATTTGCATTTTGGCGTCCCTATGCACCTGACCCCCTCCCCCTACCCACCATTTGCATTTTGGCGCCCCCATGCCCCTGACCCTGTCAATCATTTGCGTTTTGGCGCCCCTTTGACCCCCTCCCCCTACCCACCATTTGCGTTTTGGATCCCTTTACGGTACTTTGTGATGTTAACACGTGTATAGAAGTGTATGAAGACAACAACAGGACTATTGGCCCAAACTAGGTTGCCTTTTGATAGCAAGAGGATCAGTTCTGAAGTAGAACGTATAAGAGAGCTTCGTTTGCCATTTCTGTTTTTTTTTATAACAACAGGAAAGGGAACGGTTTAGCTATTTATCGGCGATTTATGTAGAACTTATCGAGCCGCGACTTAAACGTTCTGATTGTATTGCTGTTTACAACCTCCGCTGGAAGTTTGTTCCATTCTTCGACATCTCTATTCGTGAAGAAGTTGCGCGTGATGTCGAGTGAGAAACGTTTCCCAACGATTTTGTATCCATTGTTCCTAGTCACTCCGTTTGTATCTAGAGTGAAAAGGCTCGCTCGGTCGAAGTTTTCCTTACCCTTCATAATCTTCCACACTTCTATCATGTCGCCTCTGACTCGACGTTTCTCTAACGAATAAAGATTGAGTTCACGTAGCCTGTTTTTGTACGATTTATTCCACAGTGATGGGATGAGTTGGGTAGCTCTACGTTGAACCTTCTCAAGTTTAATAACGTTTTTTTAAGGAATGGAGACCAGAATTGAACGGCATACTCGAGATGCGGTCTAACAAGTGCATTGCATAACTTGAGCATACTGTATTGGTTTTTGTACGTGATAGCGCGGGATATCATACCTAGCATTTCGTTGCCTTTCTTGGCAGCATCGTTACATTGCTTGCTGCTTTTCAAGTCTTTACTAATGATGACACCTAAATCTCTCTCTTCGGTGACGGGAATGAGTTGTTTTCAAGACATTGAATATTGAGGACCTATGTGCATAACTTTGCATTTGTCTACATTAAATTTCATTTGCCATTTTTCTGACCAATCAACAATTTTGTTCAAGTCTAGTTGGATCTGCTGACACTCTAGTTCAGTTAGACAACACACTGACGTCTAGACTGCACTCTGTGGTGTATACGGCAATCTGTGCTTTAGACGGCACTCTGTGTGGTGTAGAAGGCACTGTGTGGTTGAGACGGCACTGTGTGGTTGAGACGGCACTCTGGCCATCAGTGTGGTGTAAACGGCACCAGGATCGCACTCGAATATCCATGTCAATGGTATCCTGCCCCGTCCAAATAAACTAGATACAAGATGAGCAAGGAGATATTTTTAAACAATCGCGGAGCAACTTTCTGCTAAGCTCAGCAAATCCTATTATCTGACCATTGGGAAATAATGATCGATCTAAAAAACTATGAACTTTGTCAAATCACCAAGGAAGCGCGCATAAACACGTTTGGGCTCGATTCCCTTGAAAACATCCTTTAGAACGTCAGTGCTGGGCTTACCACCGGAAAAAATACATTCTCGATACCCATTACAAGACTCTGCCACGAGTCAACGGCCGCCTCCCGACTCTGCTGTAATCACGAACTCTACTGTAACGATAGAGGAACAGACAACAAAAACAGATACTCCTCCAACACAAGAGCCCATCGAAGTTCCACAGCAGCCCCTGACGATGACCAAAAAGTTTCTAGCAGGATTCCAAACCGAGACACTCCCAAATGTTACGATGTAAGCGCTATGAGTTTCCGAAACAAAATTGACGAATTGGGAATCCTAGCAATTAACAAAGAAATCGACAAATAGCCATCATAAAGTCGTGGATGAAATAGAGACAAATTATCTAGATGAATTCACTCTCCCAGGCTCCTCACTATTTCACAAAGACAGACTAGGCCGTGAGGGTGAAGGAGTGTTGTTCATCGTAAAAGATACTCTACAAATAATAGAGGGTTCTATTCCAAGCAGCAGACACGACAAGTATCAATTCAAGTAGTCGGTAAACATACACAGTGTCAAATCACACTAGTTTATCGTCCTCCCAAGAGTATTGTCGCAGATGATATCGATCTTTACAACACCCTCGTCGATGTCGTCACAACACAAAACAGTATAGTTCTTGGAGACTTCAATATTTCTGACATTGATTGGGTGACAGACAAATGTATTGCCACTATTCAACGTGCGATTGATTTTGCTGACGATAAGTTCATGACCCTAATGGTAAAAACACCTACAAGAGGTAACAATATACTTGATCTTCTATTTAGTGCAATCGACTCTCATGTAACGGACGTCGAAGTGGGCGAACCACTCTGAACAAACGACCACAACTGTATCCGTTTTATGATAGAGCTTGAGTGAAAAACGTCAATAAACGTCGAAAAAGTCCCAAACTTTAGATTAACTAACTTCGATGGCTTGAGAGAGGTAATGGCGTTAGCAAATATAACCCTCAGATAAGATGTTAATCAATCCCTAAACAATTTTTTGACCGCACCTAAAGATATCGAATACTAGCATATCCCTCGGATAAGCGGGCGAACTGCAGTCAATCAGCCTAAGTACTGGAATGGAGAATTGCAGCTCCTTCAGTCCCAAAAAAAGCAAAACACTCAATAAAACAGAAACACCCGAATGACGACGTTACAAAAAATGAATTCAACAGCAGCAGAAGAGATCTGAAGAGGGTCCTGAAACGCAAGAAGTAAGATTACGAAAATGAAATTGCAGCCAATGCCAAAACTAATCCGAAATATTTTTTTGTTATATTTCGAACAAGAAAAATTCAAGATCTGTAATTGGACCTCTTGAGAACGATGTTGGTGAGCTAGAAACAGACGACACTAAAATGAGAGTCCTAGTTAATGAACATTTTTGCTCTGTATTTTTGTCAGAGAATCAGGATATTCCTAATTCTGAGGATATCATAGCCCAAAGACGAATTGAAGCACTCAGCACAGTGAACTTTTTCCCTGCCAAAGTTATTGAATATATAGATAAATTATAAGTCACAAAATCTCCAGGTACAGATCAAGTTCATCCCAGATCTTTGAAAGAATAAAAACGTAATCTTTGAAAAACGAAATCTCACAAATGGCACCTGCCCTTCTCAATGGAAAGAGGCAAACGTCACCCCAATTTTTAAAAAAGAGTGACAAAACGTGTCCCGGCAATTACCTTCCTTCCAATTAGTCCCGCCTCAATCATTGGCAAATTGGTGGAAAGTTTGATAACAGATATAATTACAGAATTTTTAAAATCAAATCAGTCGATAGGTGACTCTCAGCATGGCTCTACACGCAATCGTTCATGTCCTACGAACCTTTTTCAAGAATATAATTGAATTCCACGACATAAAATCGACATCATTTACCTTGACTTTCAAAAGGCCTTCGATAAAGTCCACAAACGCTTAGTTGATAAATTGCTCAGCATCGGTAGTCGAAGTGAGCTTAATAACTGGATAAAATGCTGACTCACAGACACGGCAGTGAGTCGTACTCAACGGAGCTTCCTCCAATTAAGGTAAAGTTACAAGCGGCGTGCCTCAAGGATTCGTGTTTGTCCAATTCTCAAATTATTCATAAACGATCTCGATAGCAACATACTCACGAACATTAGCAAGTTTGCAGACGATACTATGCAAGGAGGAAATATGCAAATCAAACTTGAGTGTGAGCAGATTCAATTAGACTTGAACAAAATTGTTGATTGGTCAGAAAAGTGGCAAATGAAATTCAATGTCGACAAAGTGTAAAGTTATGCACATAGGTCATCATAACCCTAAGCACGAATATTCAATGTCAGGAAAGAAACCAATTCCTGTCACTGAAGATAGATCTAGGTGACATCATTAGTAACGACTTATGAAGAAGCAAGCAATGTAACGACGCTGCCGAAAAAGGAAATAAAATGTTAGGCATGATATCCCGCACAATCTCGTACAAAAGCAGAAACAGTATGCTAAAGTAATATAATGCCTCTGTAATACCTCACCTCGAGTATTCCGTCCTATTCTGGTCTCCATACCTTCAAAAATACGTTATTAAATCAGAGAAGGTTCAAAGTAGAGCTAGTAAACTTAGCTAGCCCTTCGCTGCGCATCAAAGCGTACGAAGACAGACTACGTGAATTCAACCTTTATTCGCTTGAGAAGCGTAGTCAGAGGTGACATGATCGAAGTGTAGAAGATAATAAAAGGTAAAGAAAACGTCGAGCGAGCGAGCTTTTTCACTCTAGACGCATCAGAGTGACCACGTTGACAAGCGTTTCACAATCGATATCTCGCGCAATTTTTTTCTCGTCCAGAGTTGTCTAGGAATGGAATCGACTTCCCGCGGAAGTTGTAAACAGCGATACAATCGAAACGTTGAGGTCACGACTGACAAATTCTTCCATAATCGCTGCTAAATAGCTCCCAGCTATAGCACTCTCACCAGAATATTCGGGAAAAACGGTGTTCGGCATTGACGCCCGCACGGTTAAATTAGTGCCCGGCATCGGCACTAGCCCGGTAAACAAGGTGCCCGGCATTGGCGCTTGCTTGTTGAAAAACGGTGTCCAGCAATGACAACGGTCAGCTTTGGTTTAACGAGGAATAAAACTGTGACATTCTCTGATCAACTTCGTGGGTTGGTGGCTTTCTCTTCAGCTACTGATTAGAGTTGCTTCGAGTATCATCGTTAAATGCTATTTCCTTCTACAAACTTTTCCTTTCCCGATCTATTAAAACAAAAAAATTCACTGACGCATGATGCTCTCTTAGACGTTCTAATTCAGAACTAATCTTTTTACTGTCAAAAGGCAACCCAGTTGGCGACAAAATCTTGTTGGTGTCTTCTTACACTTGAAAACATTTATAAGTGTGGTGTAGACAGCACTCTGTGGTGTAAACAGCCTTCAGTGTGGTGTATACGGCACTCAGTGGTGTAGACGGCGCTCAGTGGTGTAGACGTCACTCAGTGGTGCAGACGGCACTCAGTAGTGTAGACGGCACTGAGTGGTGTAGACGGCACTCAGTGGTGCAGACGGCACTCAGTGGTGCAGACGACACTCTATGTGGTGTAGACCACTCAGTGGGGTTCAAACGGCATTCTGTGGTGTAGACGGCACTCAGTGGTGCAGACGGCATTCTGGTGTAGACGGTACTTAGTGTGTTGTAGACAACACTCAGTGGTGTAGATAGCACTCAGTGGTGTAGACGACACTCAGTGTGGAGTAGTCGATTCTTAGAGTGGTGAAAACGGAACTCTATGTAGTAAAGACGACACACTGAGGTGTAGACGGTACTCAGTGTGGTGTAGGCGACACAATGACGTGTAGACGGCACTCTGAGGTGTAGACGGTACTCAGAGGTGTAGACGGCCCTCTGTGTGGTCTAAACGGCACACAGGGTTCTTGAGACGCCAGCCCATCTGTTCATCACTGCATTTCCAACTGTTCTGTTTACCTTAGAAGTAGCTATTATAACGTCGAACAGCAATTTTTTGGGGGTCCCACGAGTACCCTACCTCGACAAAAGTTGGTTGCGCTCCTGGATATAGGGATGCAAGAAGCATTTTTTTTTATTTGGCCAATGTAATGGTTATGAAGTATGTTGTTTCTTAGTGTGACCGACTTACTCGCTATATATCTCGGACGTTATAGTTGTATGTTAAGACAAATTGATCTTGTGGTCAAGTTAATTACTGTAGGCACAGACAGAGCACCCGGGAGGGTGGAGAAGAGGGTAGGGGGGAGTAAAAGGGAGGGGGTCAGACGCATAGGGACGACAAGGAGCAATTTTTTGTGATTCGGCCAATGGAATTGCTAGGATGTATGTTATTTCCTAATGTGACCGACTTAGTCGCTTGGACTTTGTTCTTATAGGTCTATTTAGTTCTATTCTGGTCAACTACTTTTGGGGTGGTCAAAACGCAAGTAGAAGCGATTGCTATAGTTCAACCGCAAGTGGTAATTAGCTTGATGATCTGTATCCGTCAAATGTCACACAAAGATTTTATCTCGAGATATATGGTCCTCTTGGAGAATACAGTTTTTCTTACGGGTTCCATACGGTAACCTACGGTTTCCTCACGGTATCTGGTTGCTTACAGTTACTCTTTCTTACAGAGGGATTATATAGATCTTCGTTATTAGGTTCTGTCAACGCTATATATTATTGTATTGGAATATTTCGCACGGTAGGAGGGTATGATATGTAATACCATATTTGTTATTGAATGACTCATTTGAATAGAAGCCGTTGTTTATACATGATATTTTATTGCACGTTTGATATTATTTGATTAAATCTACTCGCTTTTTTCCTTGTATGCATATATTTTCAGAGTTTCGTCAGGATCCAACTTTAGAAACAAATAGCTGCAGATATGTTTACGTATTTTTCATATGAATTTTTCTGTAGACAATGAAACAAGATTTATTTATACATATTTATAAATGGATCAAGATACATATTTAGGTGAACCATTTTTGGTTCGGTTGCAGAAACGTTCACGCCTATTCGAGACACAACAGGTGACAATC
>SDVV010011080.1:0-15990 GCA_016164225.1 Gammarus roeselii
TATATATAAATACAACGATATGCGTGGACTCAATTGTATTCCTTACTTGACAATATAAATGCTTAGATTGATTATATGACCTCCTTAGATGTTACGGTTCAACATAACAAAAACCTCAATTTCTGCTAGTACAACAAGAAGCCATTCCACAACCTCGCGTAAGCGGACTCAATATTCCCAATGTTCACGACATCGTTATGACAGGAATCCGATATATCACATAATAAATGCAACCGGAGTCTAAAAATTACAACTACGGAAATCAAACTACAATCGTGCTATTCAGAACCTATTCCCTATTGCGAGGCGTCAATCTTAAATCAAATTCTAATCTTAGCGTTAATGCAGTACATTCGTAGTTCCCACATATTTCTAATCTCTTCTTCATCAACTAAGGGAAAAATATTAAATTGCTGACTACACCACGCATTTCAACCTTCTCTGCTAATATAATTTTTTGTATCAACCACTTGCATTCTTTGCAGCCCCATACAAATTGCCTCTCAAAGCAAGCACAATAATAGTTGTGTAACAAATTCCCGGCAGTGTTGGGGAACAAGATTCGTTCCGTTTCCTGTGGTAATCTCAGGGGCGTTGGTAATGGCTTCAAATTGACGGGAACTCAGCCAGCTGAACTATTGGAAATTTTGGTCTGCAAATAATGCAGCGAGGATAACGAAGTCAGGTCGAATCGAAGGGTTATAAGGTCTATTGCACATTCCTCAAACGGAGAACCAGGTGAGGGTTTTGGGTAGTAGAAGAAACTTGGAGAAGTAAAAATAAAATAGCGAAAAGTATTTATGATATCTCTCCTTGTTGCACAGACTGAGTACTTTTTAGAAAAGACGGTGAAAAAAAACTGACAGATTTCTGCATGGAGCAGGAACTGATGGTTGGAAACAGTTTTATCAGGGAGATATCCTCGAGTACACATGGGTAAGGATGGCTCACGGTGCAGTGGTGGAGAAAGCGCTGATAGAGTTTGTGCTGATTTAGAGGAGAAGGGTGGTGTTTGTCCACCTGCTGGCAGAAGGAGAATTACGAGCGGAGCAGCAGTGAAAGGGGAAGAACGAAGTAGATTAGAGTCGATTAGAGTAAGTAAAACAAACGAGCACGAGTTTTCGTGTCGAGTGTTTCCTTGAAAAAGTTGAAAAAAGAGTGGGGGATAGTCAACGAGGCTTTAGAAATTCACGCACACATAAAAAAAGAAGATTGTAAGTATAGAAAGGAAAGAAACCACAACCACCATTACCACCGTACTAGTTGCTACCCTACAACTTCCCGAGGCATTTCGACCCCAGAGAAGAGAGGGTCGAGTGTCAGGACAACAATTCAGGAACGGGACGAGCAAGATTGGATGTGAAGAATTTATGTTTCAGGCTGTCGCATCTCAGATAGTCGAGCAGAGACCGCCACGCCCATACGTTCAGCGGACTCATACTTTTTCTCGAGCGCATGCTGTTGGCTTTTCTATGAAGTTGTGTCAGTCGGACTTCAACTAGGTATTGAGTCTACTTCAAAGAAGCATATGAAATTACATTTCGACAAGTATGTGTACATCTAGGAGAGCAACACACCCAGTAGCCTGGGAAGTGCCCCCCCCCCCACGTGCTCAGAAGATTAAGTCTTCTGAACGCAAGTGGTTCCTTGAAGGCTGTCGCAACTCAAGGAGAGACGTCGGAGTGACCTCTCCTAAGGATAGACCTGTCCTTGGCTGATCTTGAGTCTGGGTCGGAATTACAAAAAGATGTCGTGAAATTTGATAGGTGCAAGAGTAGAAGAGCTCCACGCCCAGTTTCCTGAGAGTGGTTATTTCTAGTGTTTACTAGAGTAAGTCTCTCATCCCGTGTGATTGGTCCTACAAGAGCATACGTACAAGAGCATATGGTCTAGGACATACGTTTTTAAATTTGTCGAATAACTATCGCAGAATTTAGTCAAAAAAGACAAGGAATCTGTATTTACATTTTGAATTTAGACAATAGTCAAGAGAAAAACAAATGTTGTATTTTATTTTGACATGTATCAAGCGTGGAATTTAATCAGAAATAGAGCACAAATCAGTATTTAAATTTTCACATTTTGTAAAACACCTGTTGGAAGGAGTTAAATATTTATACGTTGCTCTGTTACACCAGGTCCCACCCGAATCTGTGCTACAGAAGAGAAGACCGTTTGTTATCCACATTTACACAAGGCAATAGATTACAAGATGAATGCCGGAGGGGCATCTCCAAGATATTCCAAGTGAGATGACTGAGGCACATCTCCAAAATATTTCAAGGTGAGATGCCAGGGGAGCATCTCCGAGGCATTTCAAGTTGAAATCCCAGAGGGCATCTGCAAGCTTTTTTAAGATGAAATGCCAGAAGGGCATCTCCAGGATGTTTTATCTGTGGCAAAAAGGTTAGCAGTTATGTCTCTTTGCTCCCTGCTGCACTAGGTCTCCCCCAAATCAGTGTTAAAAGACCAAAAACGGTTAGTCATCCACATTGTACAAGGAATAGATAGCAAGGGGAGATGCCGGAGGGGCATCTCCAAGCTATTTCAAGGTGAGATGCCAGAGGGGTATCTCCTAGATATCTCAAAGGGAGATCTCAAATGGGCATCTCCAAAATATTTCAAGGTGAGATGCCAAAGGGGCATCTCCAAAATATTTCAATGTGATATGCCAGAGGGGCATCTCCCAGTTATTTCCAGGTGATATGCTAGAGCGGCATCTCCAAGTTATTTCAAGATGAGATGCTTGAACGGCATCTCCAAGGGACTGTTTCACTGAGTAAACGGCGCTGCTGCTATATGTTGCCTAATAATGTTTAATATCGATCAACTTTTTTATTTTCCTCCTGACACGGAGTGGTGTAGAGAAGAAAGGAGAGAGTACCATCTTATCGACAGGGTCCTTCAATAGGGATATACTCACAGTCTCATCAATAGATGATATAGCCCAATATACGCTGTACCGTAGAGTTCAGCAAAAGCTCTCCTCTTGGTGCGGGCTGGATTTTCATATATCATTAGGGGGGGGAGGGAAGTGGGTCGCCGTTGTGGCTCATCAGCAAGCGAAGCTGAAGCGCCGGCAGACTTCACCGGCACTAGTTTCTCGAATCTACATTTATCCGTAGAGTTGAGCAAAGCTCTTCCCATGGTGCGGTTTGATTTTCGCATAACATGCGGTGTAGGGGTGAGCCACCGTTGAGGTTCCGCAGCAAGCGCCACTGAGTCGTCGAACACTTCACCAGCACTGATTCGTAATTGTAATATACTGTTCCCTATTTTTCTCCTTCTTTTTTTTCTTCCGCAGGAAATGTAGAAGAAATAAAATAAAATACCGTCGTGTCGGCAAGGTCCCTCCGTAGGAAGATACTCATCGCCTCAACAAGAGATGATATTTGTTGAATCTACGTCTTTCCGTAGAGTTCAGCTTAGCTCCCCTCCTGGTGCGGGTTCGATTTTTGCATATCATCGGGTGTGGGGGTGAGTTGCCGTTGTGGCCCATCGGCAAAGCCGCTCAGTCACCGGCAGACTTCACCCGCACTAGTTTGCAATTGTTGTTTATCTCTCCCCTTTTTTCTCCTTTCTTTCCTCTCCCACAGAAGGGTGGAAAAGTAAACAGAAGAATGACATCGTGTCGGCAAGATTCCTCCGTAGGAAGATACTCGTTGCATCAGCAATGAATGATGACCGCTAAATCTACGCCGTATCACAGAGTTGATCGGAAGCTCTCCACTTGTTCGTGTTTGATTTTCGTATATCATGGGGGAGGTGGTGAATGTTGTCACCGTACCACAAAAGAGTAATACAAATAAAGAGTCATAATATATGGTATCCCTTCGAGTTGTCAACGCCGCATCGAGTTGAGCAAGCTCTCCTCTTAGGTGGTGTCGATTTTCAGGATACCATTGTTCTTGCACCTACTTGTCCTGTTAAGACAGCAGATGGCCTCGTAGGCTAGAGGGATGGGTGATTGCGAGTACCGTTACGGGCTCACGCGTAGTACCGGTGGCCCTGACGTGGGTTATGGAGTGGTGACCTGGAAAATACCGGTAGGACTACTGGTACCGAGATGCAGTATCATCAGTCCGTATGTGTTTGTAAATTAAATATTATCAGTCTGTTACTACTTGCAATGTAATATCATCAGTCTGTCTGTACCTGCGATGTTAATAGTAGCAAATGCTCAGTTTCGATATGGAGATTTTCCGTCGCTTAAGTCGAGTTGGTTAGCAATAATCATCATTACATTGAAACTTAAAATGAAATTATGAGTAATAATCAACAATTACCTTCATTAGCGATGTTGCAATTATAGCTGATAATAATGAGCTTATTAGAAATAATTTGAATTGTAAAGAGAGCCGTGTCATGTTCCTTCCCTATATCACTATAGTTATAGTCTTAACAGCTTCTGAAAAGTCGTGTCGTTCTCACGATAAACGTTTCATGTATCACGGTGCTTGGCGAGTGTGTTTTTGAACGCATTCACGGATTCAGAGCCAACTACCGCAGCTGGTAAGTTGTTCCAAATCTGCGATCAGGAGAAAATGTCGCCCTATAGTCGTAGCTGAAGCGTATTTCCACAATTTTCTCCTCGTTGTTTCGGGTACAAATGTTTTTATCCCTGTCGAAGAGGCCGACAGGGCTCACGCTGTTGAATCCCTTCAAGTAGTTGAAGGTTTCGATGAGCTGCCCTTCAGTCTTCGTTGCTCGAGGGTGATGTGACCAAGCTCTTTGAGCCTATCCTCGTAACTGTGGTGGCGTAGCTGCGGGATGAGCATAGTTGCACAATGCTGGATTCGTTCCACTTTGGCTCTGTCCCCCCTCATGTGTGAAGACCAGAATTGGACTACATGCTCGAGGTGGGGACGGACGAGGGACGTGTACAACGGCAGTACTATGTCCTAAGTTTTGCAGAGGAAGTTACGGAAGATGAAACTAAGGTTACGGTTAGCTATCTTGTAACATTCTCTGACTTGCGCGTCCCATTTCAAATCTTTCGAGGTAAGAACACCCAAGTCTCTCTGCTGTTCAACAGTTGCAGGATAGCTTCCTGTCATCATGTGGTTGAAGTTGGCATTGCGACACCCCATTGTGCATAACGGTGCACTTTGCAACATTGTAAAGCATCTGCTACGCTTCTGACCATTGAACGAGTTTTTCCATGCTGCATGGCAGAGCTTCGTGTCGTCGGCAAATTTCGATACCATAAACCGAATTCCCGAAATGACCGCAAATAATTTGCATTTGCAGACCAACAAAATAACTAAAAAAATGTTTACCGTAATAAATTGATCGTTACGTGGCTAAAGTGAGAACTCACTGAAATGATAAGGGCTAATATTAGAGAGTATAATGTCTCAATAACAGCGGATTTCCCCCAAGAAACGCACTCAGTGTGATTTGAAGTTGGGCAGTCTTTTATATTTATGTGCACAAGATACTTGCATATTTTTTCGTACGAATATGTGTTGTAACAATAATATTCGGGATAAATACATTGTATTTCTCCACACACTCTCATTGCTCATCTGAAATTATCATTGCAACCAACTATGAACGATTGAACGATTTATCACTGAGGTATGTGCAATAACGTCATGATCAGGCAGGTGCGGGTAGGTGGCTGAAACATATTATTCGACGTCATAACCAGGCAGGTGTGGGTAGGTGACTGTGAAATATATTGTTGAGCGTCATAATCAGGCAGGTGCGGGTAGGTGACTGTGAAATGGGTTATTGGATGTCCTAATCAGGCAGGTGCGGGTAGGTGACTCCGAAATATACTATTCGACGTTATAGCCAGGCAGGTAGGGGTAGGTGACTTTGAAATATATCATTGGACGTCAGAATCAGGCAGCTGCGGGTAGGTGACTGTGAATTGTATTATTGTACGTCATAATCATGCATATGCGGGTAGGTGGATGCGAAAGACAGTATTAGACGTCATGATCAGGCAGCTGCGGATAGTTGTCTGTGAATTACATTATTGGACGTCATAGTTAGGCAGGTGCGGGTAGGTGAATGCGAAAGAAATTATTGGACGTCATAATCCGGCACCAGCGGGTAGGTGACTGTGAATTATATTATTGGACGTCATAATCAGGCAGGTGCGGTTAAATGACTGAATTATATTATTAGCGACGGTGGACTACGACGTGAAAAGGGGACAGAAATTTTGAACTCGAGCACAGGTTAAATGCGATAGTAACAAAAAAAAGATGTCCGGTTTCCCAAACGGTTTGGAATATTCAAGTTCATCACATTTCCGGCGAACAAAATTTCCAATTCAAACTTTAACACAACCTTCTTGTTATGAATTTCTAACGATGATAGCGTGGAACGGAAATGAAGATTAACGCTGATCAATAACAATGTTTCTTTAATGCACGTATTTGCATGTGACATGTTTAGGCTTATGTAAACTGAAAGGAATACCAACGTGATGTTAGCATCATATGCCCCCCTTTTAATCCTCCGTAGTGACATACAGATGCGCACACATACAGCTTCTATACTACCTCAGAAAGGAGGGAGGCCAACAACAAGGCGCACCTCACACGCTCACATGCAAAGTTTGTTTCTGTAGTTGTGGGAGATGAAATTAAATATTGCGAAAAAGTGTAGATTTTCAGACGACCCACTGCTCACTGTTATTAGTATATTCCTTAGTTCATCTGCGCCGTACTAAAATACGGTCTCTATTCTTTGGGATCTTTGTTATCCCAAGTTCAGCCTCTTTCAAGTCATTCGTTCCTGTTCGGTAATATTGTTAGAACGTTTCGTCTGGCCGACGAGACCAAGAAATATCTCGAGGCGGAATTTTGGAAATGGCAGACGATGTCGTGCAATTTGTCACCGTATCGATTTCACATTGGAAGGATCTTTTTCGGAGACCGGAAATAGACGAGCTATCTTCGCGGATGTTGGAGACGAATGGAAGACAGGGATACTAAAGCAGAGAGTTGTTTGTTTCTGTATTTTAAACCTCCCGAATGGTTGTGAACACGATCCTATTCTTTTTGGGTGACAAAGTTCTGGCGACGCACCTTATGATTACCCCCGGGAACGATTGGTGCAAGAGAAAATCGGAACACTTGACCTCAGCGTAGCAGCTAGGCACATGTGGCTCTGAACGGCTGTGTCGATTTTTGGTGATTAAAATTGAATAATCTTTTTTTTTTATACAACGAATTATTGCTGGTCGATACTGTCAAATCATTAGCATTCATACGCATCGCCCCATATAATCTCTCATTGATTGAACACGGATGAAAAATTGGAAGAGTGTACTCTACCATAACCCAGTTGATCATTCAAGATAATTTAAAGACAAAATTCAATAAACAACAGGGTAATTTTTTGACATTTTATTGAATATGTGTCAGTAACGCATAAACTTTACTTCGGAATAAGGTCATTAATAAATGTGAACGAATAGAAGTTCTTCCATCACTTACCTCTCTATTCCAAACAAGTGAACGCAATCGTACAGCAAAATAATGATTTTTGAACCTAAAATTAATGTCTCATCAAGTACGAATAATCAGAGCCGAGATGGGTATAATCTTGATAAGAAAAATCAGTAATACTTCAGTGTGATTTCGATCGTTTACATGATTAGTCAAAATTATTATACTTTTTCTCTCAGATTACACGTAACATTCCTTGATACTCATCCATTGTTTATTAATGTGTCATTCTCAAGGCAAGCGTTTGTTCTCAATTGCACATCAGACCTGCTCTTTCCTTCCTCCCGCCCCCGAGAAGAGAATGGAAAACTAACCAATAATTATTACTGAACGTAGTCAATTCATGAAAACATTATTGAATCGAAAGAAATAGAACGTACAGGTGGAATCACTATTCGTTTTCAAAGGAACTAAATAACAAATTCCACATTTACAAGAAATTGAGCGAAATATCTGTAAAAGAACTATTCAAAATATGTTTTGTAACAGATCATAAGAAAACGACCAGATGCTGGCTCAGTAATGTGACTGCATATGATGATTATATGGTTACGGCACAGGCGGTTACCGCATCTAAGTGTTGGACTAACAGGGCAATTGTATCGCATATACATTCCAGTCAAATGATAAAATTGCCTAGCGAGCTGTATTCTTGATTTGATGACTGATCGATCTGCCTCACAATTTGTTTTCGTTGATCCTCTCTTTATCCTCGGCGGGAATTGGGATTCTTAACAATTTATTCAGAAGAAATTACAAGTTTGAATCAAGGGAATAAATTTACGGTGGACACCCCCCCCCCAAAAAAAAAAGGTTTGACTTTAATACAGTTTCACTCGAAGGCTGTAAACTCTTTCTTGCCCAGTGACGTGTTTCGGTCCTAATTCTTGTTGTTCTCATCTAGAAGCCGTTTCTCGCTTTGAGTCTCACCAAATCCTGCGAGCAGAAATTATGCCTTAAAGACATTGTCTTCTCCGTAGATGCGGTGCTTAGGGCATCTGCAATAGACTTTTACGAGGAAAATGAACGAGAAGCAAACATAAATACATAGTGCTGAGCAGTGAAGTAGACGATGCATCAACGGACAACACGAAGTGCTGCCATCAAGTGCATCGCGTCCCCATGCATTATTGAGTGTGCATGTATTGGCTCAATTGGTGGGCGAATATTGACGGAGAATATTTTTCAAAAAAATATAATAACATAAATCTGATACATAATTAGGTTTGAACAGTAAAGCTTATATACTTGGAACAGGTTTGACACTTCAAGTTACCAGAACTTCATATGCTGGAATTGTAAATGTTGAGCATTTCGCTGAGTAAACAAAGAAATGGTACGAGATTGAATTGCTCAAAAACCATGTTTGGTCAATTGCATCTGCTTGCGACAAAATCACTCTGTGATTTTGCTGTGAGGGCGCAGTGAAATGGAATAAAGAACAACCTATTGCACGGCTGTGGAAAAACATGTTCTATCCCAAAGAATTGTTTTCTACTAAAAATGAATTCCCTAAGACAACAAATTACTCATATTCAATTACTGCGATTGCCGGATACTGTTCCATGGTCAGTCTGTGAAGAGTGTCTACTATTCGATTACCGCGATTGCCAAATACTGTTTCATAACTAGTCTGTGAAGAATGTCTACTATTCGGTTACTGCGATTGCCGGATACTGTGCCATGGTTAGTCTGTGAAGATAGTCTACTATTCGAATATTGTGATTGACGGATTCTGTTTCATGGTCAGTTTGTGATGAGTGTCTACTATTCGATTACTGCTATTGCCGGACACTGCTCCATGGCAGGCTATGAGAAGTGTCTACTATTCATTTACTGCGATTGCCGGATACTGTTCCATGGTTAGTCTGTGAAGAGAGTCTACTATTCGATTACTGCGATTGCCGGATAATGTTCCATGACTAGTCTGTGAATAATTTCTAATATTCAGTTACTGCGATTGCCGGATACTGTTCCATGGTGAGTCTGTGAAGATAGTCTACTATTCGATTCCTGCGAGTGCCGGGTACTGTTTCATGGTCAGTCTGAGAAGAGTGTCTACTATTCGATTACTGCGATTGCCGGATACTGTTCCATGGTCAGTCTGTGAAGAGAGTCTACTATTCGATTACTGCGACTGCCGGATATTTTTCCATGGTCAGTCTGAGAAGAGTGTCTACTATTCGATTACTGCGATTGCCGGATAATGTTCCATGACTAGTTTGTGAAGAATTTCTAATATTCAGTTACTGCGATTGCCGGATACTGTTCCATGGTGAGTCTGTGAAGATAGTCTACTATTCGATTCCTGCGATTGCCGGGTACTGTTTCATAGTCAGTCAGCGAAGATAGTCAACTATTCGATTATTGCGATTGCCGCATACTGTTTCATGGTCAGTTTGTGATGAGTGTCTACTATTCGATTACTGCCATTGCCAGATACTGTTCCATGGTAAGTCTGTGAAAAGTGTCTACTATTCGATTACTGCGATTGCCGGATACTGTTCCATGGTCAATCTGTGAAGAGAGTCTACTATTCGATTACTGCGATTGCCGGATACTCTTCCATGGTCAGTCTAAGAAAACTATCTTCTATCCGATTATTGTTCGTTTGTTCGTCCTGTAGTGCAGTAACGTCAATTCAAAGAAACAGTGCTAATAAAACTTACTTAATTTTATTCCATGTACACATTTACTGTGTCCTAATTCACTGAAGACTCCATGGATTGTTCAGATGCTTCAAACAAGCACTAGACCAGAGTCAAATAGATGTAATACACAAAATAATTTCAGTTATTAGGAATGATTTAGAATTTGGCTCTAATCAATCACTGCAAAAAGCCAATAAAAAACCTCCAATAACTTTACAAACGAGGCCAACACTTAGCCAATAACTACCAACTCATAACCATTTCGGTATAACCTTCGTGGGCTGCAGTCCTACAATGCCACCCTCATGCCGCACTCAGCAGATCGAGCTCTTCCCCGCACCATCTCTCAGCCGCTCGACTCCAACGACCGAGAAGGGCGCTCGTCTAATACCCATTTCCGTGAATTGTTCCTTTCATTGAAATCGACATGGTGTTAAATTGCACGACCTCTGCTGACATTTCGAAATTCGACTTCGAAACATTTCTTGATCTCGTCGCCTAGGAGGAGGAAACTCGCATTCTCCCTTGAACATGAAACAATGACTCCTATAAAGTCGAACTTGAAATTCTGAATGGCCTCAGATAACATAAATTAAAAATAAGTGAATTTATCGAATTATGATTTTGCACTAATAAGTAGTGAGTGGGTGGGTGTTAGAAAATTTGGAAGATAAAGGGTTCGTATAAATGAATTGAATTAATGTAAGTGATGACGATTGCCAGATTAAATAACATTTCTGATCAGTTATGTGTTACGTAACATTTTAATAAATAATATGAAATGATTGAGGAATTCACGACTATCGAGCAATGACATCCTGAAGTCTCACATCTGTAACGTCGCACATATGACTTATTATTAATTCGTACAAAAGTCGATTCACTTTGTTTCATGGATGGTTCATCAGTATTTAGTTATATTTTCAGTCGCATTGCCTAATGCATCTAGAATTGGATAAAAACAAAGCAAATATTGCGTGAGTGTGGGTGTTCAAACACATGCCATTCGCACTTGAGTAAGACCGTGTGGTACGGCTATGATGTAACGTCTTTGTATTTTTTTAGTACGTAGAAATTTCCCTGCAGCTTCTGCATAATACAAACGCACTGAATACCGACTTGGGTCATCACCTTCAGAACACCAAGACTTAATATACTTTGAATAACAGCTAAACCATCGCATGATACATGCTAACTTTTCAGTACAGTATTGAGAGATGTAGGATCAGAACCATGCAGAAGACCTCATAATGCTTAAGCAGATCCCAGACTTCGATCCAGCGTGAAAACCTGCAATCCTAATAAACATATCATACAATGTTAATATGAAAGCAATATGATGAAGAATTAAATCAATTTTCAGCTGAATTGACTCCTGCAAATAGTTATCAAAGCAACATTGTGATCGTATAATCACGACCTGAAGGTGCTGCACTCAAGTGATTCATTTATGACCGTCGGATTGTCCGTGTTTCGTTCTTGTAATTCTTTGGATTTCAACGATGTGGTTGGGTAGACTGGTGATGCTGAGGTCTCTGACCTCTCCCATTGGTGTTAGCGAAAGGTGCTTCTGCGATTCGATATTAAACAAGGGAATGGGTTTTCCATAGAAATCCATTCCTAGATTAAATTAATCCTCGGTGGAAACAGGAAAATAAGAAAGAAGGATAAAATGTTGGTAAATTCCGCGATATAAACAAGAGTTCGTGAAAGAAGTTAAAATTAGAGCCCATATTATACAAAAAGATCTGACGTTAAGGATAAAACATCATTGGTACACTCGTATATTTACCACGGCACCATTCACCTCATGGATTTTTTATAAACATCGTTATAAACATCATTTCATTCCATCCCATATCACATGCAATACCAACCCGGCAGGCCAGCAACCAAGGTAATGAATGAGTGGGTGTGTTTGCTCGGTTTTATTAAGTGGCCGTTTGTCCAAAAAGGTTCTTTTCCGCCATCATACCGGGCAATAATTATACAAATTTGCATCGATAATAAGATGCTCTCTGACAAGCGTTCGCTGCATTTCGCCGCGTGTTTTAATCAATTAACAATTTTCAGAGCATCCCACAGTTTGAAACTTTACGATCATCTATTTTTCTTGTTGTACCGCTAGGTCATCACATTGGTCATCGACCAGTGTGCAAGTACGTGTTTATAAACGACAGTGTTCAGTCCCAATCACATGATAATGTTTAATTGTGGAAAAAATGTAATCAAACGAATGGAAATTCTTTGAGTCCGAGTATATACCGTCAAATCATGCATATGCGTCATGAATTAGTATTATGGTCTAAGTTTATGTTAAATGAAATACATTTTGTAGCAACTAACATTGATTTTGTTACTGGATAACTTATTCATCACGGTCCGTCGCCCAAGCAGGTTGAGATTGTCAGCAGTCAAATTATCTCTTGTAAATTTTGAACAATTCAAAATTCATTCATCCTTGCGACAAAAGGATGTGGGTATCAAATTATTTCGGTCGCATACTTTTTCGGGAGTAATTTTAGTGAAAATTCACCATTCCCAAAATTCATATTCCACTTCACATTTTCAGTTACTTGATAATAGATCACAATTGTTCACTCAAAGGGCACTTTCTCCAAAATCACAGCAAACGTAGCTGATGACACTTTAGGTTCAACACTGTTAAGTGTTAGTATATTTTCCACAAATCTTTTCTGTTTCTTAAATTCACAATAGGAAAGTTACATGACTTGGTAGTGTAGCTACTGCACTAGTGCTCATATTTGGCCCTACGAATTGTATGAACTACGGGCAACTCCTGCAAGAAGATGTTTGCTAAAAACGTAGAGAATCAATTTTGTGCCATACATTTCTCTCTCCCTCTTTATAATAACTGTATTATCAAATATTGTATGATTACTCTGTATATTGGAGTTCAAATTATGACAAGTTTAATTTGAGACCTTATCACCAAACTGAAGAGCACAGATAATTTTTTTTCAGTTAAAAAAACAAACTGTATTTGATTAAAAGTGATCGACGGACATGGGAAAAGGTTATTTTTGTGGACAAAATATAACATATACCTTGTATACATCAATCAAAAAAATAATAGTTCATTGTACATTTGAGTCTTCTTCCATTGATGGTTGAATGGATACTGAAATGAAGACAACATTTCCCTCGGTCTGATGAGGTTAGTGTCACGTTTGCCTTCGACAATCAACAATCATCCTAACTGTTCCTAACTTGTTCGCGGTATTTACATTTTGGAACAAGAGATCACGGAGCGGTGACTCGAGCAAGAAGTGGCTCCACATGAGAATAATTACTATTTCTCTTCGAAGCAACAACACCAATGCGAAGTCAACCGATAAATAAACGAATCGCTTGTACTAGGGTGAATCACCAATTTCAGTTCGATGCTGAGGCATAAACGCACTTTTCTATGTCAATAGCTCACATCCGCTCAGGCAGTTACCAAACAGAATTTTTGTAGCTCCGATTCGGCAATTTCGATCGGTATCGCTCTGTAGGTGAACACATTCGTAGCACATTTTGTGATGTGATGTGAAAAAATTCTTCGAGTGATAATTGATTCAGTTGCATTTTGGTGACTGAATCAACTATTTAGGGGGAAGATGATTCATGTCATCCAAATCTTCTTTTTCAATTCTTGTTTGACATGCAAACACGTTTATGAGAGGATAGCTGCCGTGTTTACAGTGCTGTATTGCAAACACCCTCAGAATTCTTGTTCGTCATGCAAACACATTTATGAGATGACAGGTAACGTGTTTGCACTGCTGTATTGCAAACGATCTCAGAGTGTTAAATAAACTTTGAGCACTGTTTTCTGTTTGAAAAGTATTTTTAATGCTGTTAAACTAGAAAATGGGGAAAAAACATTCAACACATCAGCTGATTTGACCAGGCCTTCTGTGTGTTTGGCCCGTAGCAAGTTCTCCCTCCCTCTAACGTTGATCCACGTCAACAAAGCCCCAATAATTAGCTGGAGGCTACCAATAACAATTTGAAGAGAGTACGATTGGAATAATTAGACTGGTGCACGTCGTTTGACAATCACTCTCTCACTCTGTTGCTTTGGTCGTTATCACAACCCCTACAGTGATTGGCCGATGAGTGGCCGCCCCCAGCGCCGCTAATAGGATCCAAAGCACCTGTGGACCGGAGAATCAAAGCAGAAAGGGAGACTTGGAATGAAGAACCGATGAAGAAATTCCTGACTGGAGGCTTGCAAGTGTTTCCATGTGTTAAAATACCACAACAGTCATTTTGGGCCTAATAAGTTTAGTTTATTTTATCCGGGAGATAAATTTTGAAGCAGAAAGTCAAAGAGGGTGTTCTGAGTAAGTGTAGAATCTGTATTAAAAAAGGAAATATAAAGGGTTCGTATCTATATTATAATCGCTGGATCGCAATATCAACACCAGCAGCCCCAGCAAGTTCCATCCGAAAGGCAGGAAACGCAAGACAAGGTTTATAATAAATATAATTCTTAAAAGAAAAAAGAAAATAAACATGAGAAGGGAGCCTGGAACAATACTAAGCTAAATGGGGTAAGGATGAAGAAATAGTGCTCTTGTCCGTTGGGTGCTGCTGCAGTAGAGTCAACCAGTCAATCAGCTGTGGTATAAAAGCTGATGAGCTTCCCCAAAGGCGGGGTGCTAAACAATCGGTCTTCTCCGCTCTATAGGGCAGGTGTAGGCAGGATTACGGGATTCGCAGCGTGGGCAGGATTACTGGACTCTCAACGATTTGCATTCATCATCCACTTTGCTTTATATGTGAAAAGTATCATCGATCATCGACCCAAACGAATTTGTGAACATCAAGCAGAAAATGATTTGAAACCATTATTCCTGATCGCACAGTTCGCATTTAGTCAAAGGCTAGATCGGTCAATGTTGTCCTTGACTTTCATTGTCTGCCACACTTCGATCTCGTCACCTCTAACTCCTCGCCTCTCCAGCGATTAAAGGTTGAATTCACAAAGTCTGCCCGCGCGATTTATTGTGTAGTGAAAAATAAGATTGTAGCTCTACGATGAAGTTTTTCTTATTTAATGAATGTATGTGCGAAGATGTGGAGAGCAGAATTGAACATCCTACACGAGATGCGGTCTAACGACTGGATTGTACATTTTAAAAATTCGTAGTGGATCGTTATATTACTTTATACTTTTCAGATCGATATGGGACATTCGTGCTTGGGTTTGTGATAACCCATGTGCGTAACTTTACGAATATCGACATTGACTTCATTTCCCCCATTTGAGACCATTCAACAATTCGTTCAAGTCTAATTGGATCAGCTGAAATTCAAGTTCATTTTGCACTTTTCCTCCTCGCTTATTATCGACTGCAAATTTGCTAATGTTTGAATGTATGCTCTCATAAAGACCGCTAAAGCACACCGCTTGTTAAATTATCCCAAGGGGATCAGCTCTGTGCTACAGTCTGTTCGTGAGCCAGCATTTTATCCCGTTATTCATCCCGACTCGGTTATCGATGTTGTATCGTCTACTTAATGAGCGAGGGTGAGGAACTTTATTACACAGCATTTAGGATATCAAGGAATATGACATTGAGTGATGATTTTGCGCTGTAAATTTTAATCATATTTATGAAAAATATCATCAGTTTTGTCAGACAGGAATGATTGAGTCATATCGGTTCTGTGAGCCTCTTATCATGTTTGAATGCAGGAAATCTGTAATTGAATCTTAATCAATCTATTCATCAGTTTGCTTATGAGTGAGGTGAGTCATTTTTTCGGTAATTGCTGAGACATTTCTTGACCCTTTTATAAAATAAAACGTTGGCCTCTTCCTATTGAGAGAGGCAAACGCAATTTGTGAGAGAGTC
>SDVV010011081.1:0-15990 GCA_016164225.1 Gammarus roeselii
CACTTCTCAGCAATCTACCACTAATATATAACAATTCAGAGGTAACACCCTGTCACGTACAATACTTCAGACGTACCTCGCATCTGTTTAACCCATCGTCTCTGAACAACATCAAGCAAAGTCACATCCTGGATATAACCAAGAAAAATCTATACACAGGTACAGTGGTCAAGAATGAGTCTCAGAGAGTGTGTGGCCATACAAAGCTAGGCTTCTGTTCACTAACAATATAAGTACACCACAACAACGATGAGCAGCTTGTTGTGAAACCTCACAAACAAACCCATGAAACTTAAGATCGACATCGACAAGGCCATACATAATTCACGTTGAACATGGATGAAGTCCAAAATGACAACCAAAGAGTGTAAACCACCTCAACACCAGGAGCCCTCCATCCAGTAAATCGTCTTCTAAACGTTACACTATGCACATGCTAGGGTTCGATTACGAAAACTCCACAAAGATGAAGTACGGACTTACACCTCTTAAACATACATTCCTATGATTGTCACGGAAAAAAAACTTTCGACAACAACATATATAAAATAGCTAGATAAGATGCTCTTCTCTGTTCTAATTCACATTAAAAAGTGGAATACACTAGGGTAATCATCCTAGTAAATCGGTTTACATATACAAATAGGCATAAACATGACTAGATTTTTGCCTAGGGGACTCTCTAACTCCTCCTAAATATTGAACAATGGACCTACAATAAACACACAATAACCAAATAGCAAGACCAAGTTTGTAACAAATCGTCCGTTCTATATCTATAATAACCACGTCAAATATTGTATCAGGATGAAAAAAGATACATAAAAACTTAAAATGAACATTATACCTGAAATAATGTTCTATATGACAGATACAGACGTGATATATCCTAAAATTGTATAAATAACCACCAGATTGCATCGAAGATGGAAATTCAACAGAGAACATTCAAAACTGAAAGACCTATACCAAAACTCACGAGTTATAACAAAGCAAGAAGATTAATTCTCTACCATACCCAAAACATACATTAAAAACGTGATGAACGAGAATAAACTATCATTTAAAAATAAACAAGAAATGTGAATAAGATACCATGACATACGAGCGACACAACTGAATCATATAGTAAATACGGTATAGTACATACAAAATCTAATGAAATTAGCCTCAACTTCAGTCCAAAACAGGGTTGAATTAACATCTCTTTAACTAAAGTAACTACGGCTAAATCGTAACAAAATGTCATATATACATATAAAAAATACCACAATAGTGTACTAACCTAGAAAATATGCGTGAAATAGTGTGGAAGATGCAAACCTGAAATATCCTAAAATGCCTAAAACTGTCTGTGTTAAAATATCGAAATTCCGTAACAATACAAATTCAACTTGAATCAATCGATCATTACTAAGTATACATAACATAATATTTTAACTTACAGTAAATCCATATCGTTCAGGTATTTTCGCTATTGAAAAACCGCCTCAATGGAACACTGATATAACTGTTTCAAAACTGGGTAATGCAATATGGGGTAGATAGATTCTCACCGTAGGTGCTGCATCATCCCACAATACATACCTCAACTCGCCAATAAACCATACTATTCCGACAGATAATATATACATATGAAATAAATAGATGGAAAAACACAGAACCTTGCCTGCAATCCTACCTTCAGGCTGGTACAAACAGGGTCGGTCGCACACTATGGCTGCATATTGAGTTATAAGACATGCCTACCACACTAATCCTATAAAAGAATATTTAGTGATAAATGAACAAAACATACAAAAATATACAGCCCCCTACCGCTACGAACACATCAAACAGCTTCCGAAATGAGGCCATTATACTCTTAGGTGATTCTTCTCTAGGAATGATTCAGTCATCCTGTAAATATTGTATCTACTTTCTTTCATCGGATATTTCACAGCATAACATGTATAAGCTTTTCGCTCGCTGACCCCCGTCCTACCCTACGCCCCCCGCCCCCCGTTTCTGCGCGAACTATCGTACGGCCGCTTGAGTCAAGTTGCATGAGTTGAATGACTCTCGAATGCCGTTTTCGCACCCCTCTGCAAAACTGGTAACCGAGGGTTTTAAAGTGCTGCATTTTAACATCTGCTGTGCAGAAGCCGAATAACCTCATGAGCTGATTGCCGAAGTAGTTTGGAGATATCAGCATTATCACAGCGGTAGTTTGATACAAGTGACTTTTTTAGGGATACCTGTCCACTTAATCCACCTACCTGAGTACCATTTAATTCATTATTCGTTCGGAATTGGAACCTCTGCATGGTGATCTGTTTAACTAGCGTACCAACAGATTTGCCATTATTGGACTCAATATCTACCGTTGCGGCATCGCCCTTGCATTCACATGAGGTACCAGTAGGACAGTGTATTCGCTCGTTCAGGCTTCGGAAGGGTGAGAGAAGGCCTCCCTGCCTTATGCCATTGGCTGTTCGGAACGGGTTTGATGATGAGCTTCTAACATCGTTTTGCGCATTATTTCTGATGATGTCAGTATCTTAGTAATTGTACGAGTAGCGTTGGCGAGTGTCTACTGGAAATAATGTAAAAGTTCATTCGAATAAAAATTTGCCATTGCAGTACCATTTTGAGGCTCAAACCAAAAATTGGATGGTTGATGTTTGGAGACATTCGTCAAGCCTGTACTGGACACAATTTCGATGCGGCAGTAGCAATTGATATTGGTCTGTTATTGCTCACATTTTTCTTACATTTTGTCACTGCTTTTATTTTAGGTTTTACAACTACATCCTTTAGTAGTTTTGGTAGGTAGTTAGACTTAAGACAGCTAGTGAAAAAACTAGACAGGACATGGGGGAATTGAACAGGACCATGCTTAGAGACCTCCGCTGGTATACCATCCTTCTCGAGACATTTTCCATTTATTATCATTGTTACTATTATTGTTTTCCTGATTAAGCGCCTCATAATCAACATTCGAGTTAGCATCGTTTTTTGACACATTTCATTAAAACCCGAAAGTGTTCGAGCCACATCTCAGAAATATTTCCCTCCCATGTTATACATTTCACACGATGAAAAACAGTCGGTTTCTGATTTCTAATTTACTTCCAGAAATCAACCATTTGCCAAAAAAACGTTTTTTTTCCCCTTCAGGCTACTTGCTTGCAGTTGGTCTGCAGGTTTCTTACAGAAGTGAAGTTCGTATTGACGGAGTTAATTGTTTTGCTTTTGCCTAAGTAGAGGCCATTTTGAGGTTTCCAGCATTTCGCCACTGTACATATGCCACTACGCTTGCTTAATGTTACCCAGCCACATGCCTGTTACCCGGCGCCCGGTGCATTCTGCGCGGAATTTTGATCTCAAACTCATCTCACTCAAACATTTGAACTGCATTGCGTATGCATATACACATATAGAGTTCATTTAATGTATACATGTCAGCATCTGCATGCATTCGAATCAACTTTGGTGAAGAATAGTTAGCGCATTTATCAAAATTTAACAGTACATTTCTGTTTAGCTGTGACATTGAACTGTCAGTTTATGGATTGAGTGGCGCCTAATTAGATCCCACTAATTTCCAACGCAAAAAACTTGCCGAATCGCTTCAACTTTTACCGTGAAGCAATCTTCTTTGGCTTGCCGTAGATAGAGATAAATATGCTGCTTGTGTGTGTGAAGTAAGACCCCGCAGTAGTCATACGACCAGTTGCAATTAGATGCTTTGTTCGTTTTCTTCGCTCCACTTTCTGATACTTCCCGCCTTTCAGGTCACTTCTCTTATCTTCGCAATTAGCAGCAGCTATTCCGGCTGTAGGTTGTTTGTGAGGGCTAGCCGGTCTTTCCTTTTTCCTTCGTATACAGGCTTCTTGTTTTGTGCCTGACGCTTTCGTCGAATCATTCTTTCTGCTGAATACTACAGCTAATCCCAACATAAATTTCATCAGCCGGTTGAGGAGTTAGTTAGCTTTGGTTGAGTGGTGAGGAGTTCTTGGGTGTGGGTATTCCGTGGAGGAAGATGATTGGTGAGGTGTTGTGTCACTTTGGTTGTTGTCGTGAATGGTTGCTGTGTTGAGCGCTGTTGATGATGAGCCTGATGCGTTGACAGCAATCTTTGTCTCCTCCTTCGTCAGTCGTTTGTTAGGTATTAATGCGTTCCTGTATACAATCGAAGCTACTGCTTCCAGGGGGGCCATGGTTTCCTTTATGTCTTTAAATATTTTTCCAATTGGCGAGACTTCTTCTTGCCTAATCCTTTGATGCAGCCTCCGTCTATTCTTCTGGTTCAGCTCAGAGTCGTCTAGTCTCATCATTAGTGCCTGTCCAACTATCGACACAGAGATATGGCGCTTAGGCTGTGCGCCTATGCAACAGTTTCTTCAAACTTTTCTCTGCTAAATTGAAGATTTGACACATTGAAATCACCTATCACAACTTTTACTACAATAAGTGGTTGGTCTTGCGAATTACCTCTATTCGTTCGTTACTATTACCAAATTCTGTTTCGAAGTTTTATAAAAACGAGCTTCATTTTCTCAATCGACCTTATCACGAGTCAGGCACTGGCAGAATGATGTTCGTTACAATAAACAGGGGAATTAGTATTGCCTAATAACATAACGGATCGGTGGTTGCTACTATGCAGTAGCGACCATTTATGAGTGTAAATGTTGGGCTGCGTGAATTAAATGCGGCAAATTTGACAGCATCGATCCCTGTCCCGTCATGTTTTTATAATAATGCCGTTACACGCAACAAAAGATGACAGTAAAAAATAGAGAATGAATGACTGAACGTTTTTCGGTGACACATAAGTGACCTTGACTCATATCAGAAAACGTGTATTGGGATTAGACTATTGAAAATAATAAAACAGTTGATGACATGACATACCTTTGATTCCAACATGTGATTTATTGAAAACCGTTGTTTCAATCGTTTTCGACCTTTTTATGTCGACATGTTGCATATTTCTACATTATATGTATACGAGATATTTGTTGAGACACGCGAGCTATACGTGAGTTATGCAGCATTTAATGAAAGGAACTGTTGTGGTTGTTTCTGTGCATTTTTCAGTTGCCACAGAAAACGTGAGTACGTGCATAAATTAATTGCAAACTATCCGTCGGAAGGGGTGCAAAGGTTGCTCTTTGCTATGCAGGGTATTTCAGGGAACGCTCTGGCTCTGGTGGCTGCGTTTATCTGTCATGAAACGCCTGAGCGTTTGGTTGTCGCGTTATGAGGCTGTGTTTTTTTCAAAATGGTTGGGCCACACAGCAATATATTTAAATTTCACAGAAAAAAATATGTATCTAAATAACCTGAGAAGAGGACTCCTACGTATATGTGATGAGTAATCATTTAAGAGCATTTTCCCGATGGTTTGCAGTCTTTCACAAAGGTTGTTACCAAACATTGGATTCAAACTTTAGAGCCCAATGTCGTCACCGTTTCACTGGACATGCTTTGTAATTATGTATGGCATATTCACATTCACTTTCACCAATTCCGGTTTCAGGAAAATCTTTGTTATGGTCATCATCGTATGTTTGCTTAGATAAAGAAAGGTATTTCTGCATAACCTTGACTGCGTATCATCTCGTGAAAAGCTGGAGGTCATGATGAGAAATCTATTAATATTTTAATTAGTCAAGTTGTTTTTTAATTGCAGAGCGTCGGCAGTCCATCCCTTGCCTGATGAATCGAGAGCCCCACGTTCTCGCGCAGAGCACCAACTTTCAAACGTTGCCTCGTCAAACGTCGGACAAACCAAAAGCAAAAGGCTCCTCCGTCGACGCGCATCAACCAAGAGAGAGTTACAGCAAATCCCTGTTTGACATCTCTGATGCCGCGCTGAAAGAAGATCTGCGCTGTAAACAACGACAAGTTAATTCAAGGGAAGGGGATAAACGGTCGTGTGAACCTAACACTAAAGAAACCGAGGGTAATTATGACAGCAAGCATGGTGAAAAAGCAGATAGACAAGTACGCCAATACCCACAGTCGATTTTACATCAAAGCAGTGCAAATCATAACATTAAAAGAACACTTCATAAGCAATTAGATAACAAATTTCCCCATCAAAACAAAGCGAACTTAATTCGTCGCTACCAGCAGCAGGCTGGAGATACCAGAGACTGTGATAGCATAGACGAAATAACCACATTTAGTGTGCTAAACTCATGCCCTCCAGAATTTCAAAATGATAGAAATTCTGTCGCACTTTCCGACCATCCACCACCTGCCCGTGTAACAGGGCATGGGTTTCAACTTTCCGACCATCCACCACCTCCCCGTGTAACAGGGCATGGGTTTCAACAACAAAGGCAGGATAAACCAGAATCAAAAGGAGTTCGCTTCGATTCTAGTATAACATCGTCTGGATCATTAGTGACATTTTCATCAAGTTTATATAAAAATCAATGTCAAGGATCAACGTCCGCTGATCCCAGTTCCATTACACAGCATCATCTTTTACCTTCGGGGAAAACTCAAACTATTGACAACAGTCACCAACGATTGAATACGAAACGATATCAAATTGTTAACCCCCTTCAGGATAACGGCCACAATCGTCCTCTCAGCAGAAACCAACACCAGCACACTCGATTCGGCGTCCATCAACACCCCACGAACAGTTTCTCTATGGACACTAACTGTCCAATGGACCGTGGCAGCAGCCAGCCTAACTGCTCTAGCAATGACTCCAGCAGCACCAGTCATGAATCCAAAAGCACGAGTCATCCAGGGACCAGCTCAAGTGGTAGCCACCATCAGACCAGCTGCTCCAGTCCCAGGACCAGCTGCAGCAGCCATCATCATTCGAGTGAGGAGCCCTCCAACTCGAGGCCTCGGAGCCCTCCTTCGACCAACGTCAACGAGCAGCACCGCACCGCCAACCACCCGCCCAGCAACACCAGTCAATACCACACGCGCGACCGTCATACAGAGAAAAGAGTCATCATCGTCGAAGAAGGAATTCATCGCCTCTAATTAATCACTTGAACACTGAATTTTGCTCATCATTACGTCATTGTTTGTTCATAATCTATTTGTTTTACCATTGCGATTTTATTATATTCATTCATGCGGCATTTTACATTGCAATAAAGTATCATTTACAATACAATGCGTCCATAATAATCAGGCGGACTTTCAAGTTGCCATTATTCATTAGTGAAACATATAGAGATATGAAAAAAAACATGAAATAAAATATTAATCTCTTCATTTAAAAAAAACTTATAAAATTACCGGCGGTGTGAAGAGGGCCATTCTGCTATCGTCGCTGCTGAAACCAAGGCCACTTTAAGTTCGTGTCACACATTATCAAGAATAACTGGAGTGGCCAAGTCCACTATACGGTCAATGGTCTCACATACCTGCATTGAGACGTTGCGGGCATTTAACTCATTTATAACTCATATTTATAATATCAGACGCAGAAGTTATAAGTCCTGAGTGATGACGTAACGAATTCCTAATGGGCCCATCAAGCAGGACAACACATCTCTACCCAACATCTGGTGGTAAACTCGGCCATTCCCGTTCACTCTCTCTTCAATTAATCAATTTCGAATCGCTAGACGCAGCCGTCGCTCAAACCACGACACGAATGATTTTTCTCGATTGGAATGTGTTCTGGTACCTCTGCGAATGTTTCGTGGTGAATTGGCCAAAATCCTATCATAATACTAGTTGACCTCAACTTAGATAGGGAAAAACTTGTCGTACGACCAAACACTGCGGCTAACTGCATCTACTCCAATATTTCATACCTCTGTCAATCCGTTTTCTCATGTAGTCACTTGGAAGCTGCTATCAAAGTTAAATTTAGTATGGTTTGAGCCTCAAATCCTCGTTCACGATTCTGCCTACGGCCTCTTCAAAATGTTCAGCTCTGTTGCCTCTTCCTCACACTTCATTGTGTATTTCTCTTCATCCTTTTTTTGAGGGTTCCAGTGGCTCTCTGTGTAGGGATTGAACGCTTTCTTCCTGGTATTTTCTTTGTTGAGTTTGTATGCTCCTCTTTAAGCCGTCATCACACAATGGAAGAGCTTATTTGCAAAGCTTCAACTGCTTCATCTTCTTAAATTTATTTAGACCAGTCGTTTCTAATGTCGAAATGTGATCGTGTCATGTTTGAGATGTCATACTTGTTACGCAGAACATTCGGATTTTGCTAAGCTCTAAACAATGAAATAAAATAGTATTAAGTATCACTATTCAACATTTCAAACTATTTTCATTTCATTTACATATTTTATTCTACGTTTACATAATGGGTAAAGATTAATACCGGGCCCCGTATAGATCACGAGAAATAGAGGCCCATAAGACATGAATAATAAAGCACTGCCACCTTCGTTGCGAGTAATTATGTTAATGGGGTAACTCGTTTCTTGAATTTCCTCAGCAGGACGATAATAATCCAACACTAGCCACAATACATTTTTACGCTTTTTCTACAGCTTATAATTCAAGAAGTTCATTGCAATTTGACCCGACTACAACATAAACCATTAGAACGTTAGGAATAAAATCTATTCAGATTATAAGATCATAATTTTGTGTTTATTCTATCTACAGAATCATATAGTTCGCAAATATGCAAACACTTGTATGCAACCTCCTTCGTAGTTGAAATCAGACGTCAACGTTGTAGATGTGGGGAGGCCGGGCAGAAGACAGGCGGTAAAAGAAAGGCAATATTTCGTTGGTCAATTTCAAGATCGTGCTATGGAAACGCGTTGGCTCACTTGAAGCTGCAAGTAGTGGTTTTGAATACCGCATTTGTCAGCCAAAACAATCATTAGTTGCACGGTAAAGAACAGCAGCAGTTATTGAGGCTATCAATGACACATTATTATTAAAAATGAACCAGCAAGTGAATGTTTTCATCCTTCCAGCTCATGCTATAAGAGATAAGTGAACGGGAGTTATAATGCGCAGCTACATATGATACGTACACTGACCAAAGAACATTTATTATGGGATACAATGAATACCCACTCAACGAATAATTGGTTCCGCAATCAAAATTTGTGATAAATTTAAATACGTAGCCTAAAATAATCTAGTAGTTCTGTTACATTTATAAACCGTTACCCCATGCCATAAACATACACGCATATCCCATGTTCAACACCACTGATGGCTTCTGGCGTTTACAGTACTTGCAAATTACATTTTTAATAAAATACACGTGTTATTTAAAAATACCATCGTCACGTCATAAACTGCTCAGCCGCCTCTCCTACGGCGTACTCACGCACATGAAATTATTTCTTCCTTGCTCAATGAATTGGGAGGCATTGCGTGAGCTGGGAGAGGGAGAGCACCCACGTGTACCAACCAAGTTGTCGGAAGAAACAGTGTTGGCGCATTAAAGACGGTTGCATTAACCGGGGCAAGCATGGCAACGCTGCTCTGCGCGGACGGCGTCGTGCAGAAGGAATAGACATGTTGTTATGCTCTAAATTGCAACACAATTGCATTTACATCGTTACCATGTTTTGATATCAAGATGAAATCACTACGGAAGATGAGGAGGAGGAAATTTTTACAGACACCCAAATGAAGAATTTATTGTGAATTGGGGAGCTGAAACTGTCCATACTCCGGGGTATGGTGGATAAGTAAGATATTTTGTCCCTTACTGTATGGTGACTAGCAAATTTCGCCGACATCGATATTAATAAATCATTGTTGAAATCAGAGTTTGACATATTTCTTTCCAATCTTTTAAATTTTGTTTGGTAAGTATGTATACCCAAAGTTACCATTGGGTACGATTTTGAGACTCAGTTCACTTAGCGTTGACTTTCAGTTGTTTTTTGGTTGAAATTGATCAAGTGGCAACAGATCAAAGTTTTCTTCGATACGTTGGTCACCAGATAAAAAAATATGTCTTCATAGTATGGAATAAATAATATACTTTCTGCATCCAAGTGCGTTCGAGAATACGAACATGAGTTTTTTTCTCTCTTTCTGTTTCTCGTGTTGTAAATTGCCATATTATTACACACGAGTTGGAACGGCATAGAATGAACATTTTCATCTCAAAGACCAGCGTGACCAATAAGAATTATTTTGTGTACAATGGTGTTCCTCAGATTTAATTATTATTTCATTCATGTACAATATCATTGCAGAGAAAGGTATTTGATGCCCTACCATGATTTTAGGAGCGCACTGTATCTTCTAAGGATACAAGAGGTTTTCTTGGTATATTTAGACATGGACATGTTCTTTGTTAGAGTAAATGGACTGCCAAGTGATGATTGAAAAGAGTGCGATTTGTAGAAGTAGAACTTGTAATAAAATCTCATATATGTACTGTTATTGTAAATAGATATATAAGAAAATCCGAACCTATTGAGCGAAGAAAATATGAGCAGACGTTGGCGGCCTTCATACATAGGGCTTGTGTTGTAAACTGATTGGGTATTAACTCACAGTCGACGCCGCAAGTAAATTTGCACATAAGTGGTTAGTTTAACAAGGAACATTATGCTGATCCTTTTCGAGTTCTGATGTGTATAAAACAGTGTAATTACCCTGGCAAATTATATTTGTTGAAAGTTTGCTATTAATGATGGTCTGGTGCGGCAATAAATGATTCCTAAGAGCCGATATTTTTGCGACGATATATTTAACGTTGTTAGAGGGGGCCATGAACAAATCGAAGATTTCCATGTACAATATATGTTAGTGCGTGTTATTGTGCGTGATTTGTTTTAAGTGCTTGAATATTTTTGTGTACAATATCCAAACTATTTCACCTATATTCTTTGGTATGTCAACTGGGCCTGTAACAACCACCAACACTCATTCTGGGCGACGTTAACGCACTCGATAACACCTGGCTCAACACACTAAACACTCACTTTGGGCAACGTTAACGCACACGATAACACATGACTCAACACACTAAACACTCACTCGACGTTAACGCACTCGATAACACATGACTCAAAACACTAAACACTCACTCTGGGCGACGTTAACGCACTCGATAACACCTGGGTCAACACACTAAACACTCACTCTGGGCGACTTTAACGCACACGATAACACATGACTCAAAACACTAAACACTCACTCTGGGCGACGTTAACGCACTCGATAACACCTGGGTCAACACACTAAACACTCACTCTGGGCGACTTTAACGCACACGATAACACATGACTCAAAACACTAAACACTCACTCTGGGCGACGTTAACGCACTCGATAACACCTGGGTCAACACACTAAACACTCACTCTGGGCGACTTTAACGCACACGATAACACATGACTCAAAACACTAAACACTCACTCTGGGCGACGTTAACGCACTCGATAACACCTGGGTCAACACACTAAACACTCACTCTGGGCGACTTTAACGCACACGATAACACCTGGCTCAAAACACTAAACACTCACTCTGGCGACGTTAACGCACACGATAACACATGACTCAACACACTAAACACTCACTCGACGTTAATGCACTCAATAACACATGACTCAAAACACTAAACACTCACTCTGGGCGACGTTAACGCACACGATAACACATGACTCAACACACTAAACACTCACTCTGGGCGACGTTAACGCACTCGATAACACCTGGGTCAACACACTAAAAACTAAGTCTGGGCGACGTTAACGCACTCGATAACACCTGGCTCAACACACTAAACACTCACTTTAGGCGACTTTAACGCACCTGAGGTGTGCTGGCAAATACTGTCTTCCAAACCTCACCATTAAAATGATGGAAGCTTATTAGGAAACTCAACAATAAATACACAAACAATATAGACACACAGATCCAATCCAACTATCCAACTTTCACACCGTACCATTAGACCAGCAGATATACACAACAAACACTCATCAAACTCTTGCCATCACCCACACCATCCAAACAATTGGAAGGTACTTGAGCACTCACTTAAATTCCAGATTGAGCAAAGACCATGGCGACCGTCAGCCAGATCAAAAAATCACCGCAAAGGACCCGGACTCCATATCATACAGTCACATTAAACTCCCAGGTCCACAAGTCATTAGAACTCGCCCAGTCATCTTTAACCTCTCCATCTACACAACACCACACCCAACATTTGCAACAAGGGAAAATTATACCCATCCCGAAACTCAACACCGCCTCCACAGATCCACAAATATACAGACCTATTTCTCTCCTCCTAAATCTCTCAAAAATTTAAGAGCGACTGGTTCAAAACATCATTAATGACAATATGCCATTTCCCTATAAACACAAAACGGCTTCACGTGAATAAAGGATTTTTGTTATTTTATTTTTCTTTGTTTCCTATCACAACACTCGACAGCCACACTATGCACCAACCTCACACAGACCACCCACGAAGGCCTGAAAGCAAAGAAGCTAGCCCAACGCACCCTGGTATACGCCATTGACATTATACATATTATTAATGCCTTCGACACGAGCCAAGATGCGTCCTCGTAAAGAAAACACTCAACACACACATCCATCCAAAACACAAGAGATGGCTTGCTAATTTTCTCTCTGTCACATACGCACGCACATTAGGTCCATAACAAGAAGCTATCTCGAACACGACAAATCCCCAATTGTGTCTCTCAGAGCTCTGTCCTTTCACTTCGCTCTCCAACGCCTTCATGCGCACGACCTGCCCGTACTTATTCATGCCAATACTTATCTTACTCATACGCGGATGATTTCACAAACACGACACCGCAGTTGCACACCTCTACAGGACAACGTAATAAGGGTGTCCAGAAGCAAGTATTCCTCTCGGCATCAACACAAGATAACAGTGAACACCATGCCAACAAGAACTTACGAGATTAATTCAGGTCGATTATGCCCTGTCATGGGATAAAACTGAAAATTGTACTAGTATGCCGAAATCTCAGAATAACAGTAGGAGGAGAAACTTTTCTCTGCTACGAATGGAGCAACATAATCTCCTCTTCCAATTAGATTATCTTGCTTGGGGATAATATCTTGTTGGTGAATGATCTGTGGGAACGCACGAGAGACAGCTCAATCTCCTCAGGGGCTTAGGTCTAATACAAGGGTCTCCACCGGCCATGACGTTCCCAGCATGTACATTTCGGTGGGTATCCGGGCTTTCGGGCTCTGTCCCGGCCGTGGCTCTTCCACTGCAGAAGGAGCTAGGGCTAAGTGCAATAACAATCATTGTAGCTATGAAGGTATTCACGCGCCTCCTGCCACGTGGCTTGTGTTGCTTGCTCCACTTTTGAACTCAAAACCTTCTGGGTGTGTTGAGAACCGTCTTCTGCTTGTGTTTTTTGAATTTACTTAACAACATCGCGCGCAGGATGGGATGAGGGGATATTTTTTTCCACTTCTGAAGTATCATGTCCTACCGTTTATTTTTCGAGCCGCCATAAATGTTGCAATTTACGCCCCTCATTGGCTTCTTACACTAGAGGTATTCTTAATCTTCAAACTATACATGATCATTTCCTTATGAATTATTACTCTGTAAACCTAAAATTGCAGTTAACTTTTGTAGCATTATATTTTTTTACTGCTTATGTGCTTAAGATAGACCAGTTAGTATGAGGGATCACGTGTAGTGGAAATATATTCACCTCCCTTGATGAACGGTATTCAAAAACTTTCATCAGTCAGGAAACTTTTCTGCAAATACTTCTTTTTACAAGCTATATCTATAATTGCAATAGATTTTATCTTATTTTACATTGAAGCTATCGTATTGTGTTTGCTTAAATCCGACTTCTACGCCAGTTACCGTCATCCTTTGCAGCGTTACTGTACTTGCCCCATCAAGTCGCAGCTGAACAGCTGTTCCTTTGTTAAGGCTCATGCTTGAAACCTCCAATTTAAGTGTTTAGTAACTCGTCAGCGCCATGCGTGTGGCTGTTATTTTCTTGGGCGGGGCATACGGCGTAAGCTAATACAGATGGTCGCGCGGGCACGCGATACAGATGGCTCCCGTCACTGATTCGTCCCATAACTGCATAAAAGGACGTTATGCAGCCAATACACGTGGAGGTGCAATGAACGACGGACAGAATGCATTGCTGCACTGCAAAAGAGAGCAGTAATATCATCGTGGGTTGATTATGGGTTGCTGAAATTACGTTCTTTCGGGTGTGATACTTTTGTAAGTTAGGTTAGGGCCATAACCCTAATATTTGCCCCATGCATATAATGTTGATTATTCAATTATTACATGTTATTAAACGCTGTGATAGATTCAATTGATAATCCATGTTCAAACTTTTTGTGTCTATCAAACAAAGTCAATATTTGAGTTGCTTCCGTTACAAACCCTTCGTATTGAGAGCAGTTAGAACAATTTTTTTTTATAAGATCAGCCTTCATCCATTCAGATATTTTGTGTTAAGCAGGCTTTGACTCAACTTTCATGCAACCCATCCTTGATGATCACGACGGTAGTTTTGGAAGCTTATTGCCCTACTTTTTTCATGGTACTGTATTATCTCCTTGTATGTACCTAGTTTTTCCTCAGTCCTAACACCTGGTTGTCTCAACATTGCCATAGCTAGCTTCTAACAAGACAACTGGGCACTCGCCATTCATTTATCTTTGTATTCTCTCCTACCATGCTCTCTCTTCGTGATTATTTGCGTCCACTACCTTGTATTTTAGTTATGCTACTGGATATTTCTTGAGGCCTAATGCAGGTGCCTCTCTCCACACTCAACACTCACGCGAGACTGCTAGAGTGATCGTTCCGGAGAAGTCCTCTTGCGACCGCATCAAACACTGTTCGCTCTGAGATGACTCGTCCTGGAGTAGTCCTCTTGTGGCCTCATCAAAGTCATTTAGTTATGAGAGAACTCGTTCCTGAGTAGTTCTCTTGTGACCACATCAAAGTCATTTCGTTATGAGAGAACTCGTTCTTGAGTATTTCTCTTGTGACCACATCAAAGTCATTTCGTTATGAGAGAACTTGTTCTTGAGTAGTTCTCTTGTGACCACATCAAAGTAATTTCGCTATGGAGGACTCGTTCCTGAGTAGTTCTCTTGTGACCACATCAAAGTAATTTCGTTATGGAGGACTCGTTCCTGAGTAGTTCTCTTGTGACCACATCAAAGTAATTCCGTTATGGAGGACTCGTTCCTGAGAAGTTCTCTTGTGACCACATCAATGTTCGTTTGCTGTGAGAGAACTTTTGCCGGAGCAATATTCATTGTGGGCGCATCAAAGTGTACTTGCTCTGTGAGGGCTCATCCCAGAGTAGTCCTCTTGTGACCACGACAATGTCTGTTCGCTGTGCCATGACTTGTCTGCGAATAGTCAGTCCTTTTGTGACAACATTAAAGTCTCATCTTTGTGAGAGAACTCGTCCCGAAGTAGTCGTCTTGTGAACACATCATATTATGTTTGCTGTGAGAGGACTTGTTCCGGAGTAGTCCTCTTGTGACCACATCAAAGTCTGTTCGCTGTCACCTCTCTTGCACTTGACTTTGGCAAGGGCAGTGCACTTGTCCGCCCGCCGCACTCAAACCCCCGCGCACCCGCTCTGCGGCGTGTCATTCAACTCGCACCAACCCGCGAGTGACGTTTCGCCCTCATGTGCCCTTGAAGAACCAAGACCTTGGTGATGAGCTTGGGTCCTTTAACTCTTTAACTCGCCCCTTGTTTCCTCGTCCTAACGCATAACCTAGGAGTTGCTGTTTTAGAAAGGATGGTAGTTCACTTATTCATTACTGTATAAATATATGTAAATTTGACATTTCAACTATTACATTGTTTCATTTAAGCAGTTATACTAAGAATTTTGGTGAAATTAATTGTATGATACAATCAAATTTGCGATAATAAAAGCATGTCGCTTGTATAAATCCTATTTTTCTTCACATGATGTACTCCTCACTACCTTTGAAATAACACAATGATGCGTGGAGCTACAGCAAAGTTGATTTGATGTATGACAGTAGTATATATTGA
>SDVV010011082.1:0-15990 GCA_016164225.1 Gammarus roeselii
AGCTGTTTAGGCTAGTATCGGAGTTTGGTGGTAAAGCGTGTGAACGGAGGAAGCTTCGGGTGAGCGTGGGTAACAGTGAAGTAATGAGATGCTCAATGAAAGTCAATGTGAGCGGAATTAGTGTCCACCTAAATGGAATTATTTGAGAAAGTTAAGTGTTTTTTCAGTAGCCTATCTGGGCTCCCAAGTGGGGAAGACTGAGCTAGTAGAAACTGAAGTGAAGGAAGGGTTTAAAGTGTTGGACACTGAAGTGTGTAATGAGTTGTAGGACGTATGGATGGAAGCAAAGAGAGGGCTGTCTGAGGATGTAGTTCCAACTGTGCTCTACGGGACCGAGACTTGGTTGGGGTGTTGGCGCAGAAGAGAGAAAAAGGTTGAGTGTATTCGAGATGAGTTGTTAGAGGAGCATGGCTGGTGTGACGCTGAGAGACAGGAGCAATTACGACGTGGTTCGAGCTAGAACTGGGATGGTGAAGAAGTTGGAGGACACAGTTAATTCGCGTGTTCTGAGATGGTTTAGGCACGTGGTGAGAATGGATGAAGGTAGATTGGTGATAGGGGTGTTGAAAGCAGGGGCGAGTGAACCTAGGCCTAGAGGGAGACCGAAGTATGGGTGGCGTGAAGCGGGCGTTAGGAAGGAGAGGCTTGCATGTGGAGTTAGCGAGAGATCGGGCACTGAACAGGCGTGAGTGGAGACGGGATGGTCGTGGACGGAGGGGCGGCCGGTCATCATGACGCGGCAGGGGTAAACCAGTCACACTGTCCGGCCCTGTTGCCATCACCGGAGGGTGTGTTGCGGGGTCTCCCGGCCGGACCCTTTAGCGCAAAAGAGCTTAGTTGTGTGAGTGTATGAGAGGAGTGTCAAGTGCGCCTTGCCGTCGGCCATCTTGGTTTCTGGGGATTCAGCCTAGTGTCTGTATATGTATAATAGGTATATAAGGCCTCGGCATCTAAGGAGTTATTGTACTTCCAGTGGCACCTGTTGTATACCTTTGAGATTCGCACCCTTCAAGAACATAGACTTTATGCTGTATCGATCCCGATCACTTAAATCTAATCTAAAACTTTATCGCTCTGGGATGCCTTGTCATTCTAGTCTAATCTAGTATATGTGTATGTTCTCATCATTGTTTGAACTTCAGGTGACATCAAGTTCGACGAATTCACCTCTCTCTTGCGGTATTGCAACAAGTATTACCACCGCAAGCATACTTCCCAGACCACGGCCTCTTATATCGCCTCTTCTGCCTAGTGGTACTCGGCTACCAACACCAGCAGGCGCCCACTCCTCTCCATCGTTCGCTTCTAACTCCTTATCACAGCCAATATCCTCTCCTCCACAACTATTTTCTTCCACGCCGGACCGACTTTTGGAGGCTCCGTCTATTATCATATCAAGTGAACCTCTGCTTGGTCAATCCATGGGAGACAAAGCTTGTTTTGAGGTCTCCGCAAACCAGTTGATGTCTTCAACTGATGATAAGAAAAGATTGAATGATCTGCTATCCGGTCAAATTGTTGAGAATTCTTCGTGGAATGTTCCTGGCAAACAAAAACATAAAGCTGGAGCCATGGGTCAAAGAGTTGGCTCAAATTTACGGAAAGTTGCCAGCTCCACCTCAGGTCATCTTGACCGGCGCTACACGCCCGATTCATTCTACACCGGCAGAGCTTCGTCACCTCTTCGGAAAATTGTTAAAGTATCGCTGTCTGGGCCCAAACGTACTGCTCAACCTACTGTTCAGACTATCAAAACTGAAGCCAACAGTCTTTGTGACGAGAAGGCCTCTTCTAAGTCGAACAAATTTATCAAAGCAGTTGAGCGCCTTTACTGCGGTTACGAAGGGTGTACTTTTAGTACGCCGTACAGAAAGGATCTTGTTCGTCACAGCAGGAAACATACTGGTCAGTTAATTCAATGACATGTATTACAATATTTTTATTTTCATCATATCGCGATACTTTAATCCTGCCATGTCAAACTAAACTTGAATTTGTTTGGTCTTTTACTGAGTTACTAATAAATGAATGTTTTCCATTTCCCCTTTGGGCACTTAGTCGTCGTGAAAGAAACCGTGTATGAAAGGTATGGTGTATTTTACTTATATAGCAAGGGACGCAATAAATGTGAACTTCTGATGACATAAAAGCCAACGATAGGCTCGACAGGGATTTGTTGTGGCGGGTGTTCCGTTTGTACGAAGTGGGCGTAAATTTGTTAGAGCGGCTCAAAAAATTTATACCACTAGCAGAACACACGTCAGAGTGGGAAGCGAGATGAGTGCTTCGTGGTCAGTGAAAAGTGGGACTGAAACAAGGTTGCGTTATGTCTCTCTGCTTGTTCAATTACAACAAGGAAGGGTGGTCTGTCAGGTGAACGCGAATGTATTGAATCGTGATTTAGAGTTGTGAGGAGCAAGTGGGCGTAGTTGGCATCCGAGTCGATTGATGTTTGCAGATGATACGGCACTGGTGCGAAGTACGGGGAAGTTGTGTAGTGTCTGAGTTCGGTTGAGTGTGCGAGTGTAGGATACTGCGAAGTAATATTAGTTAAACTGAAGAATGAAATTTTCGAGCAAAGACGATGCGAGTGAAATAAGTGTCCGCCTTAATGGACAGTTATTGCCTTGTAAGTACTTGTGCTCTCATGTGGAAAAGACCGAACTTGTGGAAACTGCGGTGATATTTAAAATTATGAAAGGGTGTGAAGTATTGGGTGCATTGGTTATTGGAAGGTTTGTGTATGGATTGTATGGATTGTGTATGGAAGCAAATGTGTGGATTGTGTATGGAAGCAAATTTAAGTCTGCATGAGGGGTATTTGTAACAACTGGGCTATACATAGCTAAAACGTTGGGATGAGAGCGGAAGAGAGAAGGTATAATATTTTTGAGGTATGGCCGGTATGACTCCGAGAACTAGGATCATAAATTACGTTCGAATTAAAATGGGGATGATGAAGTTGTAGGATAGAGTAGATTCACGTGTTCTGATATGGTGAGGATGGTTGGTGGTAAATTGGTGAAAAGGGTGATGAATGCAGAGGTGAGTAAACGTAGACCGCGAGGATGAGCAAAGTTTTTCGTGAAGGGATACCGTGAAGCAGGCGTGGGGAGAGAGACATTGGTGACCTCTTAAAGAGCGAACGTGCTATGGAGAGGCGTGCGTGTAGAATGATTATGAATGGATGAGTTTTGACGCCACCCTGATGCGCTTCTCCACCCTTGACGGCTCGTTGAGATATTGGATGGACGTGAGTTAGGGAGGTAAGTGTTGCTTTAGCGCCAATGGACTGAGTTTTGGTATGTGTGCACGGGCGTGAGGTGAGTGTGAGGTGGTAATGCCGTCGACCACTCAGCTTCTGGATGATTCGGCCTTGCGTCGGGATAGATGATTTATCCAGAAGTATCCCAGTGTTATTTTCCACTATATCTTCAACGTTGTTCATTTCGACGAGCAACTAAAGCTCATGTCTCCTACCCCAGGCGAGCTGCCGTACTCGTGCGACGAGTGCAGTAAGCGGTTCAGTCGTCGCGACAAGCTGGTGTGTCACGCCCGCACCCACCGCAGCGAGCGGCCGCACCCCTGCCCACACATCGGCTGCTCCTACGCCGCTATCACTGCTGACGCCCTCAGAAAACACGTCCGCTCACACACCAACGAGAGGCCTTACAGGTGCTGACATCTACATCAGTTGAGAAGCGTCGCCTACAATTTTCCTTTTTATGTTATTTCTATTTGCAAAGGCAGTGTGTCTTCTCAATACTTTCGAAACACCAAATTTAAATTGTTCGTTGCTGCGACCCTCCTTGCGAGATAGAGATACAGACACTAAACCGAATCCCATTGGAAATTGGGTGGCCGACGGCAAGCCATTCTTGACACCCCCTTTCACACTAACTCTCAAACAAACCGTTTTTCGCTGAAGGGTCCGGCCGGGAGACCCCTCGACACACTTTGGTTCAGGAGTGCAATCCGAAATCGGTATCAGCAGTAAGGCCCGTCAGTGAAACTAATTTACCCTTGCTGCGCCATAGTGACCGTCCAAAACCTATGATAATTCAGTTTCACAACGCGACGCCAATGGCGAAACACTTGACCACACAGACAGACAAAATATGCCCGCCGGGCTCGTCGCGGCTTCAATCCAGCTTTCTCGACCGGCATTAAGTGGAAAATTCGACATCGAAACCACCTTCGTAATTTACCCTCCACCAACGACCGAATCGCTGAGATTTTAATCCTTAACTCAGAAATAGATACCGACATTTGAGAGCAACAGACGAACCTATGGCGAGATGTGCTTGTAAACACCAACTTCGGAACCTCACCATCAAAATTATGGACACTTATCAGGAGCCTTAACAACACAAACACGAACCGCAAAGACACACATGAGGCAATCCTTCCACCTAACACCCACACTATACCATCAGAAAACGACAAGCGGACATACTCAACAAACACTATGCAAACATTGGCTACCTACCACACCACCCTGACCACAGGAGGGTACTTGAACAGCTACACAGATTGCAGATCGATCCAAACACAGATCTCCTCTTCACACCAGCCATGACCATAGCCACCATCCATACAGATAAAGACACTAGGTCGAATCCCCCCAAAAAGGGGGGTGGCCGACGGCAAGGCTCACCTCATACGCTCACGCTCACACAACTTAGCTCTTTTGCGCTTAAGGGTCTGGCCGGTATCCCCGCAACCCACACTCCGGGTCACGAGCGCGGTCCAAGGATCCGTTGTCAGCAGCAGGGCCCGACAGTTTTCACTGGTTTACCTCCGCCGGGTAAATCAGAGAAAACTGGGTGTTGGGATACTCCAGGGTGGCCAGCCCCTCCCACCCACGACTTTCCCAACTACGTGATACCAAGGGCCGTAAAGCACATCAGAGCAGCATCAAAAATCAACCATTCAGAACAATTTGTCCACTTTTGCCTCTTCATTGCACGCTCTCACGCTACTTCCACATTCAAGTCTCTCTTTCCTAACGTCTTATTCACACCATCCATCCACTTATACTTCAGTCTACCTCTAGGCCTGCGACCACTCGCTTTCGCCGTCATCGCCTTTTTTACCAATCTTCTTTCAGAGTGCTGATCAAAAGGATTAGAGACTGTACGGACTGCGCAATTGGAGAGGAACAGTGTGGCGTCAAGAGTGGTAGAGAGTGTACCGATCACATTTTTGCAGTGAGACAGGTCTGTGAGAAGTATTTTGCCAAAGGAAATGATGTATTCTGAGCCTTCATGGATCTGGAGAAGGCATACGACAGGATTGACAGGGAAGCGCTGTGGAGGGTGTTGCGTTTGTATGGAGTGGGCGGACATCTGTTGAAAGCGGTGCAGAGTTTCTATGCTGGCAGCCGAGCATGTGTCATAGTGGGAAGCGAGGTGAGTGATTGGTTCACAGTGAAAGTGGGACTGAGACAAGGCTGCGTGATGTCTCCCTGGCTGTTCAACCTCTATGGATGGAGTGGTCAGGTAGGTGAACGCGAGTGTGTTGGGTTGTGGTTTGGAACTGTTGAAAGCGAATGGGCGGAGTTGGCAGTTGAGCCAGTTGCTACTTGCTGATGATGCGGCCCTGGTTGCGTATTCAGAGGAGAAGCTATGTAGGCCAGTGTCTGAGTTTGGTAGAGTGTGTGAGAAGAGGAAGCTTCGAGTGAACGTGGGTAAGAGTAAAGTAATGAGATGCTCGAGGACTGTCGATGTGAGCAAAATTAGTGTCACCCTAAATGGAGATCTCTTGGAGGAAGTTGTGTTTTAAGTATCTGGACTCCCATGTGGAGATAACTGAATTAATGAAAACTGAAGTGAAGGCGCGAGTGGAGGAGGGGTGTAAAGTGTTGGGTGCAATGAAGAGTGTAATGAGCTGTAGGACGTTGGGGATGGAAGCAAAGAGAGGGCTGTATGAGGGTGTTATTGTCCCAACTGTGCTCTACGGAGCTGAGACTTAGGGGGTGAGAGCAGAGGAGAGAAAACGGTTGAAAGTTATCGAGATGAAACGTTTGAGGAGCATGGCTGGAGTAACGCTGAGAGACCAGATCACCAATGACGTTGTGCGAACCAGAACAGGGATGGTAAAGAAGTCGGAGGACAGAGTGGATTCGCGTGTTCTGAGATATTTCGAGCACATGGAGAGGATGGATGAAGGGAGATTGGTGAAAAGGGGTGAGGAATACGGAGCCGAGTGGTCGGAGGCCTAGAGGTAGAACGAAGTTTGGGTGGATGGATGGTGTGAAGCAGGCGTTAGGAAGGAGAGACATGAATGTGGAAGTGGCGAGAGAGCGTGCAATGAACAGGCGTGAGTGGAGAATGGTTATGAATGGTTGATTTTGACGCTGCTCGGATGTGCTTTCCGCCCTTGACATCCCGCCGTCTGGATGGTCGTGGGTATGGGGGAGTCCGGCCATTATGACGCGGCGGGGGTAAACCAGTGAAAACTGTCGGGCCCTGCTGCTGACGACGGATCCTCGGACTGCACTCGTGACCCAGAGTGTATATTGCGGGGTACCGGCCGGACCCTCTAGCATAAAAGGGCTAAGTTGTGTGAGGTGCACCTTGCCGTCGCCTTCATCCATTCGGGCACAACATGTGCCCGAACTATCTCAGAACTCGCGAATCCACTCTTAACTCCAACTTCTTCACCATCCCCGTTCTGATTCGAACTACGTCCTTAGTGAACCTGTCTCTCAGCGACACTCCAGCCATGCCCCTCAAACGATTCATATGGAAAACATGGAATCTTTTTCTCTCCTCTGCTCTCACCCCCCAAGTCTCAGCTCCGTGTAGCACAGTTGCGACAACGACACTCTCCTACAGCCCTTTCTTTGCTTCCATCCCCAACGTCCTGCAGCTCATTACACTCTTCAGTGCACCCAGCACTTTACACCCCTCCTTCACTCGCGACTTCACCTCAGTTTCCACTAGTTCAGTCTTCTCCACCTGTGAGCCCAGATACTTAAAACACTGAACTTCTTCCAACAACTCTCCATTTAGGACACTAATTCTGCCCGCATCAACGGTCCTCTAGCATCTCATTACTTTACTTTTACCCACATTCACTCGAAGCCGCTATCCGCCAGAGCAAAAATTCTTCAGCAGCGGGCCCAGATGGCGTATCATACATTCACCTTAAACATCTAGCGCCACACGCCATCGCGGCCCTCACAGATATTTGTAACTTTTCTGTACTACACAATACAATACCCAATATCTGGAAACAAGCTAAAATCATCCCCATCCTGGAATCCAACCAAGTTCCTACAGATCCAGCCTCATACAGACCTAGAAGGACACTGACTCCAATGCACTAGAAAGCCTCAACACTCTAATCTAATCATACAGACCTACTTCCCTCCTCCCAAACTCCTCGAAAATCTTGGAGAGACTGGTTTTAAACAAAGGTAACACGTATATCCCACTCTGCTTCATGAAACACTGTTACAAGGGCCAACACTCCACAACCACACTCCTCACCAATCTCACCCAGACCATCCATGAAGGCCTGAACGAAATGAAACCAGCCAAACGAACTCTGGTATGCGCTATCGATGTTAGTAAGGCCTTCGACACAGTTCCAAGACACGTCCTCATAAACATAATACCCAACAAACACATCCATCCAAACTACAAGAAGTTACTTGCAATTTCCTTCTCAGGTAGATATGCACACACTGTCTACAATAATAAGCCTTCTCGAACTCGCCACTTCTCCAATGGTGTCCCACAGGGCTCGTGCTTTCCTTCCCCTTTTTAATGCCTTCATGCCCGACCTGTCTATTTCAACAGGACCCATCACCCACATCAGCTCATACGCGGACGATCTCACACTAATCACTCAACACCACAAACACGAGACAGCAGCTACATACCTCCAGCAGTACCTGAAATCTCTTGAAGTCTGGCTGCTTGACAACAGCATGAAAGTGTCCGCAAGCAAGTCATCCCTCACATTATTAACACCGGATAACAGTGAACACCGCATCTGCCCCCATGTCACGCTCAACAACACCCCCATACCCTACAGCCCCACTACAACCATCCGTGGAGTAACTTATGGCACAGGGATGACATTAAAGCCTCACACAATCAACATCGGCACCAAAGCCAGACCCAGACTGTACGTGTCTTGGGTACTCACTACAATCTCTTACGGTCACTCCAAGGAATCAACTAAGACACTATACAAACAATTCATCAGGCCCGTAGTCTCCTACGCCAACACCGCTTGGTCCTCTGACCTTGCACCCATACACATTAACTCCCTGCAAATGGTAAAGAACACGGCCTTGCGCATCGCAACGGGCTGTACACAGACCACACCCATTCCTCACTTGCATGAAGGAATCAAGGTCCTTTCTCTCAAACATCATCTTGATATGCGAAGGGCCCAATTCTCCAACAAGATTTCAGACCCGGCACATCCCTGTCACAACCTACTGAACCCTCATCCAACCAACTGACACCTACATAACACACCGGCAACACGCTTCGATTCTTTTCACGCGACCATTCCTAAACTTACAGATAACACATCTATGTACAAACCGATACACACACTTTATAGCTCTTGCATTAGATGAACAGAGTCAACACGGTACTGCAATCACCCGCCTGGGGTGGAAGTGGAGGAGTTGGGGTTGCACAGGGGCGAGAGTCCACCTGTCAAGGCTGCGGTGCGGGCACCACACGGCTCTACAGTCACACCAGCATGGACTGGAAAATGTCACTTCCGATCTCTGCTTGCGGTGCCGGGGTTCACTCGATACGGTCAAGCTCGTCTTGACCAGCCACCGCAATCGGCAGACTCCACCATAACATCACGTCAGTGCGTGATCTATGGGAACGCCCGCGAGACAGCATCAGCTCCTTTGGGGGTGCAGGCCTAATATAGGGCTTCTCACCTGCTGTAGCACTCAACACGCACACGTCGGTGGGTTCCCGGGTTTCGGGCCGTGCGTTGGCCGCGGCTCCTCTATCGCAGGGGAGTTGAGCAACAACGCCAAGGGCGAGAAATCACATTAGGAGAGCGTCTAAACGCATCCATTCACAGCTATTCTTCGTTCACGCATATGCATTGCACCCTCTCTGGCTACCTCCATATGTCTCTCTTTTATAACGCCTGATTCACGCCATCCATCCGAACGTTGGTCACATCATAGCCTCTGTCCACTCACCTCTGCCTTCATCATCCTTTTCACCAGTCTCCCATCCGAGCTATCTCAGAATATGTGAATCTACTCTGTCCTCTAACTTCTTCACCATCCCTGTTTTAATTCGAACAACGTCGTTATTGGACCTTTCTCTCAGCGTCACTTCTGCCATGTTCCTCAAACATTTCACCTCAAAAGCCTTCAACCTTTTTTGATTTTCTGGCCTTACTCCCCAAGTCTCAGCTCCGTAGAGCATAGCTAGGACAACTACCCCCTCCTTCAAGTTTCTCTTTGCTTCCATTCCCTACGTCCTACTGTTCATTACAGTCTTCAGTGTACGCAACACTTAATACCCTTCCTTCACTCGCTACTTCACCTCTGTTTACACTAGTTCAGCCTTCTCCACATGAAAGCCAAGGTACCTAAAGCACATAACTTCCTTCAAAACCTCTCCATTCAAGAGAACATTCCATTACTTCAATCTTACGTGAACGCGCAGCTTCCACCTCTCACACGCTCAACCAAACTCCGACACTAACCTACACAACTCTGAATCCGCAACCTGTGCCGATTCATCCGCCAACAGCAGCTAACTCAACTGCTAACTCTGCCCATTAACGCCCAACAGCTCGAAGCCACGACCCAATACACTCGTGTTCACCTCCCTGACCACTCCATCCATGTCGAGACTGAACAGCCGAGGTAACATAACGTGGCCTTGTCTCAGTCCCACTTGCACTGTGAACCAAGCACTCACCTCGCTTCCCACTCTGAAGCAGGCTCTGCTGCCAACATAGAAACGCTGATCCGCTATCGGTGCCAGAAGAACATTGACTCCAGTGCACTAGAAAGCCTTGACACTCTAATCTAATCTATCAACAGACTTTCACCCACTTTATACAAACGCAACACCCTCCACAGCGCATCCCTGTCAATCCTGCGGTAAGTCTTTTCAGCTACGCGATTGCCCAGAAAACATCCTTTCCCCATGCAAGGTATTTATCACAGACTTGTCTCACTCCAAAAATGTGATCGGCATGCCTTCCAGCACCCATAGAGCCACACTGTTCCTCGTCAATTGCACCATCCGCACTGTCCGCAATCCTCTTGATTAGTACTCCCGTACGACTTACGGACCACAAATAAAAACTTACACCTTTCGAGTTTTAGCATTCATTTTTATCTCCTTAAACCTCGGAACAATGCAAGCACTACGCCACTCATTTGGCACCACGGTCGACGCAAAACACAGATTCAGTAGCCTCACCTGACATTCGACTATCGTTGCTCCACTCATTTTCATGCACTCAATCGCAGAGCTATCCAAACCAGGGTCTTTCCCTCCTTTCATCACCTCGACCGCCTCATGCATTTCTTCCTTAGTAATGTCCGCATCAAGTCTCCAAAAACCGGCATCCGTACACCACCACACACAGCACCCATATCAGCCTCTCTGACTCCCTCTACATTCAGCAATTCATCAAAATACTCGGCGCACTTCTTCCGTACATTACCACTTTCCAACTACAACCGGTCGTCTTCATCTTTCACCAAGCCTTGACACTCTAATCATCATTCACCACCTCCTTTTCGGTCTCTCCCTTTTTCCTAACGAGGTACACACAAGAAAGCTGAGCTCTTTTACCCTGGGATTCCGCAATTTTCAAGAACTCAGAATTGATTATTTCGTTGCATGATTTTAGTGCGTGCAGTAACATTAGCAGATGAACGGAAGAAGTAGTGTAAATTGAATTACTGGAGAGAAAATTTATACTAAAATTGATTAACTTGATAGTCAATTTATATTTCTCATTACTTGATGATAGTCATTATAATGCATAGGTATCCAATTCATTCCACGGACGTCGAAGCCTTTGTTAGTGTAGGCATGTTGCGTCACTAATGGATAAGGACTTCGACGTGGCTGCGCTGGTAGCCTGTTTAATCCAATCTATTATGGTGCTTGACCGACGGCCGTCATTGTTGCAGGTGTCAGTTGTGCTCCTACTGTGCCAAGGACGGCTCCCAGCTGGTGGTGCACATCAGGAAGCATACTGGTTAGTCTGGCTACTGGATATTCTCACAGGGTTATGGTCCCTGGAATGCATCATAACCGTCGTTATCTTGGTTTGAATTTTAGATTATCTTTGTCGTGGCTCTCACAGTCTGTGAGAGCCACGACACCGGAATACCGGTCATTTTGACGGTGTTTTACTGCATTCAGTTTTCGTTATGCCCAAAATGTTGATATTCCATCGTTCCCTCAAATAATTTCCATATTTGATCACAGGTCTACTTCCGTGTTTATTTTTTTTTCGAAAGTTTATATTAGCCTTGTAGCCGGGGCGTTAGAATCTTGCTACCGTGTCCACCGCGTGTCGTAGAAGGCGACTAAAAGGGCGCCCCATATCCGGGAGTAGAATCGTACTACCGTAACCCCTGCGTGTCGTAAAAGGCGACTAAAAGGGGCAGAGCGTAGGGGCTAGGAATCCCGTTCTCTGTAAAACCCTTCTTCAAAAACGGCAAAACGAGCGGGAGGAGGAGAGGCTCACGCCTCTCCGAACCCTATTGGTAGGGTCGCTGAATGTGCGTGGCTGTAGTACGAGTGATGAAAAGAGGAGGGAGATTGGTGAGATGTTTGTGAGGATGAAGTTTGATGTGTTGGCGCTGAATGAGATGAAATTGAAAGGTAAGGAAGAATGTGAGTTCGGTGAGGTAAGTGGAAGAAAGTCTGGTGTGGAGGAAGGTTGGGCACGAGAAGGTGTGGTTTGTGCTAGTAGCGTTATCTAGTGGAAGGTATCCTCAAGATTGATATGGGTGAAAGTTAAGTTAGGCGTAGAAAGATGGGTATTCGTGAGTGCATACGGACCTGGCAGCGAGAGAAGTGAAGATGAGAGGGAGCAATTCTGGACTGACCTGAGTGAGTGTATTGAGAGTTTTGGAGGTCATTTCAATGTAGTTGTACTGGGTGACCTTAATGCGAGAGTTGCAGATGTAGTGGTGGAGGATGTGATAGGAAGGTATGGCATCCCCTGTAGAAATGACAGTGGAGAAAACCTGATAGGTCTGTGTATGGAGCAGGAGTTAGTGGTCGGGAACAGTTTGTTCAAGAAGCGAGATATCCACAAGTACACGTGGGTAAAGATGTCCCATGGTGCAGTAGTGGAGAGAGCACTGATGGATTGTGTGCTGATATCGTGGAGAGTGGTGGGGAGGATGTTGGAAGTGCGGGTGTTGAGAGGGGAGGGTAGAGGAGTGTCTGACCATCTGTTGGTGGAAGATAGATTAAGAGTGGAACAGAAGTGGAAGGGCAACAAACGAGTGGGAGGAGGAAGAGAGTTGGTGAAATTGAGTTGACTGGATGTGAGAAGTAGAGTCGAAGAGTTCCAGCAGGCGTTGAGGGAAGAAAATAACAATGTGAGAGGACAGGACTTAAAAGATGTGGAGGAAGAATGGGAGGCGTTAAGGGATGCGTTGCTGAGATGTGCGAAGGTGGTATGTGGTGCGCGCCGTGTGAGCGGGTGCAGAAAGAAAGGTTGCGAGTGGTGGAACGAGGAGGTCAAATTGGCGGTGGCACGGAAAAGAGGAGCGTTTGAGGAGTGGTTGCAGGTGAAGTCGGTGGTGGCTTATCAAAACTACAAAGAGAGGTGAAGCGGGTGGTTAGGAGAGCTATAAGGGACGCTGATGCCCGGTGGGTTAAACTGTTGTGCCAGAATTTTGAGGAAAACAAAAAGATGTTCTGGAAAGAGGTGAAGAGGGTGAGAAAGGGAGAGACCGGAAAGGAGGGAGTGGTAAGAGATGAAAATGGCCAGTTGTTATTGGAAAGAGGTGATGCACGGAAGAGGTGGGCCGAGTATTTTGATGAGATGTTGAATGTCTAGGATGACAGAGAGGCTGACATTGTTGCTGTGGGTGGTGGTGCTCGGATGCCAGGTTTAAGAGCAAGACATGTGGCGAACATTACCAGGGAAGAGGTGCAGGAGGCGGTGGAGGTGATCAAAGCAGGGAAAGCCCCTGGTTTTGATGGTGTTGCGACCGAGTGCCTGAAGAAGGGTGGAGTAACGATTGTCGAATGGCTGGCTAAGTTACTGAATTTGTGTTTTGTGGCAGACGTGGTACCGATTGAGTGGCGCAGTGCCTGCATTGTTCCGCTATATAAGGGCAAAGGAGATGAAAATCAATGCCGCAACTCGAGAGGTATTAGTCTGTTATGTGTGGTTGGTCAGTTGTACGGGAGAGTGCTGATCAAAAGGATTAGAGACTGTACAGACTGCGCAATTGGAAAGGAACAGTGTGGCTTTAGGAGTGGTAGAGGATGTACCGATCAGATTTTTGCAGTGAGTCAGGTCTGTGAGAAGTACCTTGTCAAAGGAAAATATGTGTTCTGGGCCTTCATGGATCTGGAGAATGCATACGACAGGATTCGCAGGGAAGCGCTGTGGTGGGTGTTGCGTTTGTATGGAGTGGGCGGACATCTGTTGAAAGCGGTGCAGAGTTTCTATGCTGGCAGCCGAGCATGTGTCAGAGTGGGAAGCGAGGTGAGTGATTGGTTCACAGTGAAAGTGGGACTGAGACAAGGCTGCGTGATTTCCCCCTGGCTGTTCAACCTCTATGGATGGAGTGGTCAGGGAGGTGAACGCGAATGTGCTGGGTCGTGGCTTGGAACTGTTGGAAGCGAATAGGCCGAGTTGGCAGTTGAGCCAGTTGCTATTTGCTGATGAAACGGCCCTGGTTGCGGATTCAGAGAAGAAGCTATGAAGACTAGTGACTGAGTTTGGTAGAGTGTGTGAGAGGAGGAAGCTTCGAGTGAACGTGGGTAAGAGTAAAGTAATGAGATGCTTGAGGACTGTCGATGCGAGCAAAATTAGTGTCACCCTAAATGGAGAGCTCTTGGAAGAAGTTCAGGGCCCCCATGTGGAGATAACTGAACTAGTAGAAACTGAATGGAAGGCGCGAGTAAAGGAGGGGTGTAATGATCTTTTGGACGTTGGGGATGGAAGCAAAGAGAGGGCTCCCGCCCTACGGGGGAGTCTGCATTAACTTCGCGGTGGAACATGGAAGCAAATACAAATACAATACAATAGAGGCTGTATGAGATTGTTGTTGTCCCAACTGATGAGACTTGGGTGAGAGCAAAGGAGAGAAGAAGGTTGAATGTTTTCGAGATGAAATGTTTGAGGAGCATGGCTGAAGTAACGCCAAGAGACCGGATCACCAACGATGTGATTCGAATCAGAACAGGGATGTTGAAGAAGTTGGAGGACTTCCCTTTTTCAGGTCTCTCCCTTTCTCACCCTCTTCACCCCTTTCCAGAATATCTTTTTGTTCTCCTCAAAATTCTGGCACAACCGTCTGCCCCACCGGGCATCAGCGTCCCTTATTGCTCTCCTGACTACCCGCTTCTCCTCTCTTTGTAGCTTTCATGAGCCACCTCTGACTTCTTCTGCAACTACTCCTCAAACGTTCCTCTTTTCCGTGCCACCGCCAGTTTGACCTCCTCGTTCCACCACTCGCAATCTTTCCTTCTGCACCCGCCCACACGGCGCGCACCACACACCTTCTTCACACATCTAAGTAACGCATCCCTTGACGCCTCCCATTTTTCCTCCACATCTCTCAGGTCCTGTCCTCTCACGTTGTTATATTCTTCCCTCAACGCCTGCTGGAACTCCTCGGCTCTACTTCTCACATCCAGTCCACTCACTTTCACTACCTCTCTTCCTCCTTCCACTTCTGCCCCACTCTCAATCTACCTTCCACCAGCAGATAGTCAGACACTCCTCCACCCTCCCCTCTCAACACCCGCTCATCCAACAGCCTCCCCACCACTCACCTCGATATCAGCACAAAATCCATCAGTGCTTCCTCCACCACTGCACCATGGGCCACCCTTACCCATGTGTACTTGTGGATATCTCGCTTCTTGAACAAACTGTTCACGACCACTAACTCCTGCTCCATACACAGACCTATCAGAATTTCTCTACTGGCATTTCTACCGTGAACGTCATACCTTCCTATCACATTCTCCACCACTACATCTCCAACTCTCGCATTAAGGTCACCCAGTACAACTACATTGAAATGACCTCCAAAACTCTCAATACACTCACTCAGGTCAGTCAAGAAATGCTCCCTCTCCTCTTCACTCCTCTCGCTGCCAGGTCCGTAAGCCCTCACAAATACCCATCTTTCTACGCCTAACTTAACTTTCACCCATATCAATCTTGAGGACACCTCCTTCCACTCTGTAATGCTACTAGCCAACCGATGACTCAATATCAAAACCACACCTTCTCGTGCCCAACCTTCCTCCACACCAGACTTTCTTCCACTTACCACACTAAACTCACATTCTCTCTTACCTTTAAATTTCGTCTCACTCGGTGCCAGCACATCAAACTTCCTCCTCACAAACATCTCACCAATCTCCCTCCTCTTTACATCATTCGTACTACAGCCACGCACATTCAGCGCCCCTAACAAGAGGGTTCGGAGAGGCGTGAGCCTCTCCTACCCCCGCTCGTCTTGCCGTCTTTGAGGAAGGGTTTTACAAAGAACGGTATTCCTAGCCCCTTCGCTGCGCCCCTTTTAGTCGCCTTTTGCGACACGCAGGGGTTACGTTAGCACGATTCTACTCCCGGCCACGGTGCGCTCTTTTATTCGCCTTCTACGACACGCGGCGGTTACGGTAGCAAGATTCTAACGCCCCGGCTACAAGGCTAGGATGAAGGGAGGTTGGTGAAAAGAGGGATGAATGCGGAGGCGAGTGGTCGCAGGAGCCTTTTTTTTTTGACGCTGCTCTGATGTGTTTTCCC
>SDVV010011083.1:0-15989 GCA_016164225.1 Gammarus roeselii
ATTTAAAAAATAGACCTAAAAATGACCCCAAATATCACCAGTCTGGATTTTGGGTTTAATGACATTAAGATTTATAAATCTATGTATGTAAATTGTTTCCACGTATGGGTCGCAGCGCATATTTTCAAAATCTCTCCGATGAGGGACCTTGGTCTCTCCTATGAGATAACTTGGTCTCTCCTAGGAGATACCTTGGTCTCTCCATCCCATTAGGAACATAAATGTTTTGGTTCCAAAAAAAGGTGAGGGTGAAGTGGATGCTGGATTATTAATCCACGAAACCCAGTTTCCACGTATGGGTCGCAGCGCATATTTTCAAAATCTCTCCGATGAGGGACCTTGGTCTCTCCTATGAGATAACTTGGTCTCTCCTAGGAGATACCTTGGTCTCTCCTAGGAGATACCTTGGTCTCTTCTATGAGATACCTTGGTCTCTTCTATGAGATACCTTGGTCTCTCCTATGAGATACCTTGGTCTCTCTTGAGAGATACCTTGGTCTCTCATATGAAATAACTTGGTCTCTCTAATGAGATACCTTGGTCTCTCCTGGGAGATACCTTGGTCTCTCCTGTGAGATACCTTGGTCTCTCCTATGAGATACCTTGGTCTCTCCTATGAGATACATTGGTCTCTCCTATGAGATAACTTGGTCTCTCCTATGAGATACCCTGGTCTCTCCTAAAAGATACCCTGGTCTCTCCTAAAAGATACCTTGGTCTCTCCTATAAGATACCTTGGTCTCTCCTAAAAGATACCTTGGTCTCTCATATGAGATACCTTGGTCTCTCCTATGAGATACCTTGGTCTCTCATATGAAATACCTTGGTCTCTCTAATGAAATACCTTGGTCTCTCTAATGAAATACCTTGGTCTCTCTAATGAAATACCTTGGTCTCTCCTATGAGATACCTTGGTCTCTCCTATGAGATACCTTGGTCTCTCCTATGATATACCTTGGTCTCTCCTGTGAGGTACCTTAGTCTCTCCTATGAGATACCTTGGTCTCTCCTGTGAGGTACCTTGGTCTCTTCTATGAGATACATTGGTGTCTCCTGTGAGTTACCTCGAGATACCTTGGTCTCTCCTGTGAGATACTGCCCTCTAGTAACGCACTGCCCTCTAGTAACGTACTGCCCTCTAGTAACGCACTGCCCTCTAGTAACGCACTGCCCTCTAGTAACGCACTGCCCTCTAGTAACGCACTGCCCTCTAGTAACGCACTGCCCTCTAGTAACGTACTGCCCTCTAGTAACGCACTGCCCTCTAGTAACGCACTGCTCTCTAGTAACGCACTACCCTCTAGTAACGCACTGCCCTCTAGTAACGCACTGCCCTCTAGTAACGCACTGCCCTCTAGTAACGCACTGCTCTCCAGTAACTCTCTGTCATCTAGTAATACACTGCTCTTTATTAATATTGTTATTAAATCATTTATTTCCTTCGTCTGGCAAAGGGCTTTAATTTGTTTAATATTACACACAAAACTTCGTTATCGTATACACCATTTGAATTAACGTAAATGAAAGTTCAATTTGAATTCGTCGCAGCTCATCTCTAGTGGGCCGCCGGTTCTTATTTCATGCAACAAATTATAAATTACAATACTATAATCAATGATCAACAGTCTTTTTTTTTGATGTAAGAATCGGGAATGCCTGGCGTTGGGGAATAAATAATACACGAGGTTGGAAAATCGCGAATACATGGGGTTGGGAAAATAACGAATACTGAGAGTTGGAAAAATCGCCATTACATGGGGCTAGGAAATCTCGCGAACATTGGGTTGGAAAACTAACATATTGCGCTAACATATTGTAATGATGGGTCTAAAAAGTTGTATGAATAATGAAGGGGTGAAGAAGACATAAAATATGCATTACATATATAAATAACACTGAACCTCCACACTTCATGGCAGCTAGGGAATGATTAAATGATTGACAATCAGAATATTTCAATACTTGAGTACAACAAAGGGATAATCATACTTCTCCTATGAAGAGAAAGCTCGATTTAGCTTGTGTGACAATGATTGTATCATAATAAATGGCACGTTGATTGGTAAAAATAATTCAAAGAAATATATTCACATCGAGCTTACATTTTTCAAAGCTAGAAGCTGCCTATCGTTTCTCGAAAAGATCGAGCTCGCATTTAGTTAAAACGATTGAAACATTTAAACACAGAAATAGACAAACTGTTAGTTAACCCTTAGGGTAATTGTCAGAGGCAATTGCGATCAGAAGGAACACAGAAAACATATGTACTGTCGGAGAAAAAACTATTAGATGGCGGCTCAGCATTAAGTGTTATGGGGGTTACTGGTATTATGTATTTATCTTAGATTTGTAGGCAAAGTTACGGTTTTGAAGCCAATTCTTGATGGACGTGTTAGATTTAAGATTCATGAGGTTTGTAGGGAGGTTGTTTCAGGATTTTGGTCCAGTGATCGAAGAAGCTCTACGGGCACTTTCGTTTTTTTGTGTTCAACGTGCAAAGTATCATTATTTCTTATGATGAAACGATTGTTTTTTTCACCTCGAGAATATATGTGCCTTTTTCTACAAGATCTATCTGAATTCTGATCGACTCGTGGAGTGCAAGTTTGTTGTCGATATTGAACCACTGCAATTTTTAGAGGACAGGACTTACGTGGTCTCATTTTCTATGGTTACCATCGCATGTTATTCTTGCCGCAAAGTTTATACAATGTTGCACTGTCTCCCGTCGAGTTTTGGTCCATTTCTCCCTAACTGAAAGAAGTACTAAAGCTTGAACAATCAGTAAACTTTATTTGAAATCCAATTATTTTTTGTGGTGCTTAGAACAAAAGGTCTCCGTTCAGCTTAGAACACAGAGTAGTTGCGTGATGCTTAAAGGAAAGATCGGAATCAAACCATACTCCCAGACTTATATTTTGTCTTGAACAAAGTTTGTCCTGATAGAGAAAATCATTGGAACTGCTTTTTTTTCGAGTTTGAGCTAAACAAGATGCATCGTATTTTTTCAGGGTTCAAGCTGACTCAGCATTCAAATCTGACGGGTTTTCGGCAAGCAATTTTTGGACATCATCTGTAAACATGACCATTTTTGCTTGACATTTTGGTAATTTACAGTCAATGTCATTCACAGAAACACGAAACAGCAATGGGCCAAGTATCGAATCTTGAGGAACCCCAAAAGCATCTGTGGTCGGATTTGACATGGTCGCGTTATCAAGTTTAACGGATTGTTGCCGATTCATCAGATGACTTTCAAATCATGTAGGGTCTATTTCTATGTTTCGGAGCTTGCCAAAAAATTTTCAATAGCTTACATCATCGAATCCTCCTCTACTCTCTTGTAACACACTGCCCTCTAACAACTCCCCTGCTCTCTAACAACTCCCCTGCCCTCTAAAAACTCCCCTGCCCTCTAACAACTCCTCTGCCCTCTAACAACTCCTCTGCCCTCTAACAACTCCTCAACCCTCTAACAACTCCCCTGCCCTCTAACAACTCCCCTGCCCTCTAACAACTCCCTTGCCCTCTAACAACTCCCCTGCCCACTAACAACTCCCCTGCCCTCTAACAACTCCCCTGCCCTCTAACAACTCCTCTGCCCTCTAACAACTCCTCTGCCCTCTAACAACTCCCCTGCCCTCTAACAACTCCCCTGCCCTCTAACAACTCCTCTGCCCTCTAACAACTCCTCGGCCCTCTAACAACTCCCCTGCCCTCTAACAACAACAACTCCCCTGCCCTCTAACAACTCCCCTCCTCTGCCTTCTTACAACTCCCCTGCCCTCTAAGAACTCTATTGACTCCTAATAACTCCTCTACCCTCTAATAACTTCTCTGTCCTCTAACAACTCCTCTGCCCTTTAATAACTCCTCTGCCCTTTAATAACTCCTCTGCCCTCTGATACTCAACTCCTCTGCCCTCTGATAACCCCTCTGCTCTCTAATAACTCCTCTGCCCTCTCATAACTCCTCTGCTCTTTAATAACTTCTCTGCCCTCTAATAACTCGTCTGCCCTCTAATAACTCCTCTGCCCTCTAACAACTCCTCTGCTCTCTAATAACTCCTCTGCCCTCTCATAACTCCTCTGCCCTCTAATAACTTCTCTGCCCTCTAATAACTCCTCTGCCATCTAATAACTCCTCTGCCCTCTAACAACTCCCCTGCCCTCTAACAACTCCCCTACCCTCTAACAATTCCTTTGCCCTCTAACAACTTCCTCGTTCTTTAACAATTCCCCTGCCCTCTAAGAACACTATTGACTTCTAATAACTCCTCTACCCTCTAATAACTTCTCTGCTCTTTAATAACTTCTCTGCCCTCCAATAACTCCTCTGCCTTAATCAACTCCTCTGCCTTAATCAACTCCTCTGCCTTTATCAACTCCTCTGCCCTCTAACAACTCCTCTGCCCTCTAACAACTCCTCTGTCCTCTAACAACTCATGTGCCCTCTAACAACTCATCTGCCCTCTGACAACTCCTCTGCCCTCTGACAACTCCTCTGCCCTCTAACAACTCCTCTGCCTTCTAACAACTCCTCGGCCCTCTAACAACTCCTCTGCCCTCTAATAACTCCTCTGCCCTCTAATAACTCCTCTGCACTCTAATAACTCCTCTGCTCTCTAATAACTCCTCTGCCCTCTAATAACTCCTCTGCCCTCTAATAACTCCTCTGCTCTCTAATAACTCCTTTGCCCTCTAATAACTGCTTTGCCCTCTAATAACTGCTCTGCCCTCTAATAACTGCTCTGCCCTCTAATAACTTCTCTGCCCTCTAATAACTCCTTTGCTTGCCCTCTAATAACTGCTCTGCCCTCTAATAACTCCTTTGCCCTCTAATAACTGCTCTGCCCTCTAGTAACTGCTCTGCCCTCTAATAACTGCTCTGCCCTCTAATAACTACTCTGCCCTCTAATAACTCCTTTGCTTGCCCTCTAATAACTGCTCTGCCCTCTAATAAATACTCTGCCCTCTAATAACTGTTCTGCCCTCTAATAACTCAGTTTGATTTGATTCGACTTGAGCCTCATTTCCACCGAAGCCTCAACGTGAGTCATAATAGGCTCGCCTGTAGGGCGTGACCGTCATTGATTCAGGCAAGTTCGCACGGCCTCGCGTGCGAAAATATTAGTCTTGTCAAGGTGAAATCAAGTGCATATTGAAATTGTGGCATATTCACGTACAAGAGCGTACAAGAAAGTAAAGGGTTAACGCGTATCTACGTAAATGTATTGTTATCTCTGTGCGTAATGGGGTGGAGAAACCACCTCACTTGCACAGGTGTTTGGGGTTTAGACAGCTTCGTTAAGTCCGATGTTTTTTCCGAAAGCGATAAGCTTTTCACGGTAGGTTGGGTCCGTGAGTAGGCTTTGTAGGTTGCGCAGGGGATTTAAGAATGCTCGTCGGGCTGCTGCGAGTGCGTTGCAATCCATCAGTAAGTATAACACGCTGATAGCCACTTGGTGGCAACAGGGGCAAGGTGGCGCGTTTGGTCCTACGGCGACATCCATCAGGGGGTTGTGAGTTATCCACGTGTGTACCGTGCACTAGCGGTTGATGAACACTTGGTCTTTTCTGCTGGTGAACTTTGTTTCCCATTCTCCGACTGAGGGTTTGACTGAAAGCATATTTTGTCCATTCTGTTGCCACATTTCATCCCATCGGGACGTTATATGAGAGTTGATGATAGGGAACCAGTCCCGGTAATGTATTTCGAAAAATTGTTCTTGGTGAGTAGATGCCAGTTTAGCAAGCGAGTCCGCAAGTTCGTTTCTTCTTATTCGCGCGTGCCCGGGAATCCAGCAGAATTTGACTGCATGACCCAACTCGGACATGTTTGTATTCTCAGACTGTCTGAGAATACGACGTATTTAGGGAAGCGATCTGTTATTGCAATAGAAATGGCTAGTTCGAGTGCGTGGAGCTACGCAGAGAACACAGAGGCCTCTTGTGGGAGGGTGGCTAAGAGTGGGATGTCTCCGCACACAGCGACGGCTCCCACACCGTTTGCGGTTCTGGAGCCGTCAGTGTATATATGGTGGTGCTCTAAATATCATTCCTCAAGTAGTCTTAGGAATTCCTGTCGGTACGCGTTGGTTGGAGTAGTTGCTTTAGGGTACACTCGCAGATCCAGGTCGACGGGTGGTGGGTTGATCATTATTTGGCGTGTTAATTTGAAGGATTCGGTTGAAAAAATGAAGGCTTAATAGCCTTACGATTGATGTTTAGCCAGGTCAGCAGGTTGTCCTCACGTAGGGAAAACGGCGGGCATATGTAATTTTTAGCCGAGAAAATGCGCATATCGGATATGTTGGTGATGTTGCTGATTGCTGGGTTGTTGATTAGACTTCTAGTCTTAAATTAGTCTTGTAGAAAAAGTTTGTCTCGCCAGAGCGGAAGTGTAATTTCGTTAGCGAGTACGTTAAGGTAAGGGATTCGATCGGGGTGGAGCAGAACGCGCCGGTTGTGATACGCATAGCTTTGTTTGATTGTCGAGAAAGGGTCAAGAGAGATGTTTGTCGAGAAAGGGTCGATTGTAGTTTTGTCTGCTGAACCGTAGACAACGGATCCGTAGTCCATGAGCGATCGTATTATTGCTTTGAACAACGTCATTCCGGTGTCTATGTCGGCACCAAACTTCAGGGATGTTACCGATATGATAAATCCCGTCGACCTTTTGCATTGAGTCGCCAGGGCTGCAATGTAGGGTCGCCACGTGAGTTTAGGGTCCCACACTGACCCAGGCATTTTATCTTTTCTTCGTATACTAGAGAAGGGTTGTGTAGCGTTAGGGCTGGTTTCAGGTGTAAGCCAGGCACAAGGGTAAAGTGCATGCTTTTAGTTTCAGAGGGCGGGAATCGGAATCCGTTCATGGAAGCCTAGTTCCCGACTAGGTTCAGGCACTTCTGGAGTTCATGTTGAATTGTTATGACGCTGGGGTGTCTGTAGCTTATTTGTAGGTCATCCACGTATAGGGATGTGAGCAGTCTTCCGTCTCGCGGAAGAATGTCTGCTAACTGATCGATTTTGAGGATAAAAAGAGTGACACTGAGGACGCTTCCCTGGAGGACGCCAATTTCTTTGGGATATGACGGAGACTGAGTGTTGCCGAAATTGACCCTGAAGGTGCGGTTTTGTAAAAATTGGTGGATGAAACGTGGTAGGCGACCTCTCGAACCTTTGCGGTGGAGATCCTTCATGATCCCGTATTTCCACGTCGTGTCGTATGTTTTTTCGACGTCGAAAAATATGGAAATCACACGCTCTCTTTGGACGATGGCCTGTCTAATGTCTGATTCTAGTCGTACGAGGTGGTCCGTTGTGGAGTGGCGCTTACGGCCACCGCACTGGATGTTGACAAAGCCTGCATGCATTTCAATGTAGTCGACTAGGCGTGAGTTTATCATTCTTTCCATAGTCTTACATAGGACGCTAGTTAGGGCAATGGGACGATAGTTATGTGGGTCGCTGTGACAATTTCCGGGTTTGGGTATCGGGATAATTACGGATTCCCGCCATTGATTTAGAATTAATGAGTTTGAATACAACGTATTGAACACATTTAGTAGGTGCTGGAGAGCGTTGTCAGGAAGGTGTTTGATCATGTTTATGTGCACTCGGTCCGGCCCGGGTGAGGTTTCACGAGTGTGGTCGATAGCATACTGTAGTTTATGGAGGGAGAAAGGTTTGTTGTTGAATTCTTCATTTGCGGAGGTGAAGTCAATATGCTCACTTTCTCTTCGGATCTTTTCCCGTTGGAAAGAAGCCGTATAATTTGTTGATTGTGATATTTGGCTGAAAGTCTGAGCTAGTTTGTCCGCGATGTCCGCGTATGAAGAATAGACTGTCTCCATCCGACGAGATGTGGATAGGTTGCTCGGGGCGACCTTGGATACGTCTTATTTTTCCCCACACTTGGGAAAGGGGGGTATTTCGATTGATTGCGTTAACTAATTGGGTCCAGTTTTTTCGTTTTTCTTTACGCAAATTTTACGGAACACGGCAGTTTCCCTTTTCCAGGCTACTCGGTTCCTGAGGGAACGTGCGCGGCAGGAATCCCCGTACATTTTATCACGTTGGTCCATTGCTTCTTTTACCTCTGGGCACCACCAAGGTTTTGGGAAAAATTTTGAGGGTAAATATTGGGGAATGCATGAGACAGCTGCATTTTGAAATTTCTCGTATAGATGTATGACAAAGTCGTGCTCTGATATGTCTTCGGGAAGGCCCTCCACGTCGTCCCAAGCGACATGTGTCGAGTATTCCTCCCAGCTGGCTTTCCGGTAGTTGAACCGAAGTTCCTGTGCATCGGGATTGTTTGGTCGGTTGGTAAGAAGCGATATGATTGCTGGGTTGTGATCATTGTCATGCGTTGAAGGTAGGACTTTCCTAACGAGTTGGTGTGCTAAAGTGGGGGAACAGATTGATAAATCGATGGCGGTTTCACTTTCGAGGGTGATCCTAGTGGGCTGTCCGTCGTTGAGAAGGACCAGGTTGTGAGTGTCTATGGTATTGGCCATTATCAATCCCCTGGGATCTGTTTCCACGCATCCCCACACTTCGTAGTAGTTGTTGAAGTCTCCAAAGAGGAGTACGGGATGATGCAGTTGATTAAGAAGCAGATCAGTCATAAGTGCCTCCGAGAGATCGTGGTTTCGTGACGAGTAGATAGATACCACTGTAATTGGTCTTGAGATACATATCTTCACTGCGACAGCTTGGATTTCTGTTCTTGGAGGGAAAAGATGATGAGGTATGCTTTGGTGAATCACAAGTGCCACTCCGCCATGGGCAGTCACATGATTGTGACCTTCGCGACGCTGTATGACATATTTAGGGATTGTGAAGGTGGCGGTGTCACGGAGTTTGATCTCCTGGAGGCCTACCACAAAAGGTTTACGGTGGAGATTAGCGATAATAATTAATCTTTCTTGCTTCTAGGTACCTGGCAATTCCACTGAAGTATTGTGTTTTTGTTCATTTCGGATCTGTTTCACGCTCAGATTTTGATGGTCTGGAGCGGTCGCGTGGCTTGTAGGAACTTTCGTGGTGTTCGTGTCTATGAGGGGAAGGTGTCCTAGATCGAGAGCGTTCGCAAGAGCGTCCCGCTTTCTGTAGAAAATGATCTCCTAGACTCACTGGGTTCTCGGCATGGGAGTGCTCTTGTAGGAGAAGGAAGACGAGGGAGTACGATCTTTGTGTTTGCTTCTTGAGCGAACGCGTTTCTCTTCTATGGAGTTTTTTTTAACATTATGATGGACTGAGTAGTAGTTGTTGGGATATTTGAGTCGAGTGCGGTGCATGATCAATCAGTGGTTTCGAGTATGTTCTTCGTTGAAGATTATCAACGCGTCCTCGCGCAGGCGATGGTCGTTCTCACTTGTGAGATGCTTTGGTGTTGGGCATGTTAGCTGATGGTTGTATACATCACTCTGGTTTTCGCTGGGTGTGGTCGCAGCTAAGACGGTCAGAAGTCGTTCAACGCACAGATCAAAGCGAGCCGTGGTTCGTAGGTTGTTGCTAATCTTTTTGCTTCGTAGCGAGAGGGCGTCGTGTACCCCGCGGTCGTCGTCGGATGAATCTTCGTTCCTTTGCCTTTTGGTTTTCGTGTTAGTGGACCTCTCTTCGTGGTCCACTGGAGCAGCATCCATCGCAGTGCTCTCCTAGACACTGGTGGATTCACTACTTCGGTTGCCCGCCTCTACTACGAGGGCGGTGGCTGGGCTGGATGTGGGGAGGGGTGTCGAGGTCATGGTAATAGGTTGTGTTGACCGTAGACAAGTGTCGTCTGAGGAGGGTAATCTTAGTTGTATATTCAACTGCTTTGGCGTGATTTAAATTACGGCAGTATGAGTTTTCATCGTAAAAGATTTGGCTGGCTTGTTTTCGTGCGACTGCAGTCGTTTTGTATGATTGTCATTGCTTTTGGTCCATGTACTTTGGGCAGTCGCGGTCGCCTGCCTCATGGAGGCATTGGCAGTGGTAGCTTTCAGGTTGGCGGGCTGTGCAGTCCTTTCGGTCATGCTCGCCGGCGCACCTCTTACAGTGTTGCGATATGTGTTGCTAGCAGTATTTGATGACGTGGCCGTATTCCTGGAATTTTTTGCACATTGCAGGCCATATCGCCTCTGGGTAAGTTTTTGTTATCCCTTGTTCTCCCGGAGTTACTATGAATTCTGGTGTGTCGCGTCCTGGGAAAATGATTTGATATGGGGTGGTGTGGGTGTTCCGTGGCTTAATCCACTTTGCTAGAGAAACGTTGGTGACTCCGTAATCCTTAGCTAAACCTGCTGCAAAAGCGCTTAAGTCAGTTTTAGGAGTGTAGTTGGAAGTGTATATAATTCGTCTTGTAACGTTGAAGTATGGATGTATTTCGACAGTGACTTTGTGTTTGTCTATTTTGTTAATCCTTTGTATTGCATTGCTTTGCTCGATATTTACGACGTGAGCTAGTTACTTCTTTCCCTGTCGGTTTATGTTTATCAGTCTGCCTCCCAGTTGTTTGGAGAGCGAGTTCATCACGGTGAATAGGTTCATTGAGAAAGCAACTTTGTTTGCACCGCTATCTGCGAGCGTTATGAGGAAGTGGGTAGGAAATGATGCTGAACTTCTCTCCTGGGTGGGAGGGTCAGCCTGGGTGTAGCGAATCGCGGCCGCAGCCTCTCATCGCCCGACTTTGTGCTCCATATGGTATTGCAGGATCTCCCTCTCAATTTTGTCCTGGGAACAGTCTCCGGGTCCAGTTGGGTGGCCGTTTACTTTGCAGTAAAAGCAGCGAGATTCTTCGGATGGGCACGACAAGGGATCGTCCCGTTTACCGTTGTCGTCTTAGGAGCAGTGTGAGCATCATTGCTTACCGTGACAATCTCTGCTCGTGTGTCCGTATTTCTGGCATTTATGGCATCGCATCGGATGTCTTTCGAAGGGTGTAACCTTGGTTTTGGTGTCAAAGAAAGGTGTGTCTATGTAGTTAGGTGGGGTGTGGCAATTGAATATAAGCTGAAGGGCAATGGTGGTGTTTATTTTTGGTTTGATTTTCGGTTGCGATTTTCGCTTCAACTACACATTCCTCGTATTGGATAAGTGCGATGATGAATTCGTCGGCTTCATCACTCGGGAGGCCCTCCATGTAAATCAGGCCTGAACTCATTGAAGAAGTTGGATGTGGTATGATTTTGCAAAGCTTTTCGAATATTCTGTTTTTTGGAGAGTATAGTGTCACTTTGAAGTTTTATGTCTACTTTAATGGTAAAGCTATCGTCACCGCTGGCGGTGATGTTGAGAATTGGACGGCCAGTCATGGAGCCCAGTTCTTCTCGTAGTTTATATGGGCAAATATCCGGTCTGTCATTGACATCGAACGTCAATTTCAAGTGTTCGGTGAATTTAGGGCCGTTGTTGAATAGGTTGTGGTCATCAAATGGAGTGTGTTGTCTCCTCTTTACGTTCCTTGGTGTTCACGCATTATGAGTTTCGGCTGGGAGGAGAGCGATGTTATCAGAGAGGTTAGAGGCGGAAGCACGCGAACAGGTTACGGGTTCCCTGGCCTCGATCCTCTTGATCAGCTCATCCAATCGGGTATCCATAGTTGCAAAAAGGTTCTCGAGTTTAGTGAGGCGTTCACCGATTTCACTGAAGGGTGCTGAGCAATCCTCAGTCTTCAGTTCGGGAAGGCCTATCATTTTGCTAATCTTGCCCAAGGCATTCTGCATCCCGATTACACTCGCGTCCAGCATCGAGAAGCGTTCATTTGTGGCATCGACTACGACCTGAGTCAGGTCTCCTGTCGATGAGGAACTTATAAGGGGTTCGTCGTTTTTTCTCGTAGACAGGTTTGAGTGCGACGCTCTGAAGGGGCCGTCAGCCCATCTCCGATAGGACATGGTCTTGCCCATTGTTTGATCCCCGGCTTCTACCCGGGGTTCTGGGTGACTGAAGTTGGAGCCTTCTCTACATGCAAACTTAGATGTATATAAGTATTTATATACGATACTGCCTCTGCGCAAAGCTATTATAACTCCTCTGCCCTCTAATAACTCTCTTGCCCTCTAATAACTCTCTTGTCCTCTAATAACTCCTCTGCCTTCTAATAACTCCTCTGCCCTCTAATAACTCTCGTACCCTCTAATAACTCTTGCCCTTTAATAACTCTCTTGCCTTCTAATAACTCTCTTGCCTTCTAATAACTCTCTTGCCCTCTAATAACTCCTCTGTCCTTTAATAACTCTCTTGCCCTCTAATAACTCCTTTGCCCTCTAATAACTCTCTTGCCCTCTAATAACTTTCTTGCCCTATAATAACTCTCTTGCCCTTTTATAGCTCTCTTGTGTAGAAACGTAAGTTGAAGATGATTGAAGAATATAGAGACAGGGATAGTGAAGGAGGGTCAAGGCGAGTGCAGGAGACAGGAATGACATTTAGGTTCAGTAGTGAATTGATGGCATGGATAATAAATCTTGAATATGGTTCATAATTCACTTCAACTAATTACACAGTTACGTTAGTTTCAGAGAAGAATTAAACACCTATGAAAATAGATCGGGCTTCCCACACAACACTGCACCGGCGTTACACTATCGCTCGGAAAGCCTTGCCACTTATATCGAGATGAAGGGGTGCAGCACCCGTTATATCGAGATAAAGGGGTGCAGCGCCCGTTATATCGAGATAAAGGGGTGCAGCACCCGACGGCATTCACACCCCTATCCAGTCCTGAGGGGCCCCGTCCGGTACTAGTTAACACCGTTATGAACTAGCCACCCAATACCGAAGGTACCCACACAACTGCCGCACGAAGGTCTCAGCGATCCACTACGACTAACATGAAGTGTCACCACGATCAAGGGGGACTAATTGACGAATCACCACTGCTGCAGTCACTTCCCACCCTCTAGAAGATGATGCCTCCCCCCCCCGTAGGTGAACACCTGCGACTACCGACGATAGGGCTGACGTTGGTTGAGAGGAGATGATGCCCCTGAAAGATGATGCCGCGTAGACTGACATTAGTGTGCCCCTGCCGCACCAGGCCCGGTCTGCCCCTGGCCGAGGCTACAGCTCGTCGACCGTCTGCTGCCGAGTACTCTCTGGTTCTGCCTAACCTAGCTAACTTCCCAGTGCTTCTTCTTGCCCCACCAAACGAACTGCTCAATCACCGAGCGACACTCTCGATGCCACGTGCCCATTCGCATCGACCGTCTGACGTCATGTTCAGACGTTCAAATAATACGTCTCCTTCCCCCAAAAAGTGAATGGAGCTTTCGTAGCTAACGCTCTTGCCCAATAATAACTCTACAGCCCTCTAATAACTCTACGGCCCTCTAGTAACTCTCTTGCCCTCTAATAACTCTCTTGCCCTCTAATAACTCTCTTGCCCTCTAATAACTCTCTGCCCTCTGATAAATCTCTGCCCTCTAATAACTCCTCGTCCTCTAATAATTCCTCCGTCCTCTAATAATTCCGCCGTTCTCTAATAATTCATGTCTTCTAAGTATCCTTCTGCTCTCTAATCAATCCTCTGCCCTCTAATAATTCTTAAACCTCTAAATACTCATCTGCCCTCTTATCAATCATATGATCTCTAATCAATCATATGATCTCTAATCAATCATATGATCTCTAATCAATCATATGATCTCTAATCAATCATATGATCTCTAATCAATCATATGATCTCTAATCAATCATATGATCTCTAATCAATCATATGATCTCTAATCAATCATATGATCCCTAATCAATCCTTTGCCCTCTAATAAATCCTTTGCCCTCTAATAAATCCTTTGCCCTCTAATAAATCCTTTGCCCTCTAATAAATCCTTTGCCCTCTAATAAATCCTTTGCCCTCTAATAAATCCTTTGCCCTCTAATAAATCCATTGCCCTCTAATGAATCCATTGTCCTCTAATAAATCCTCTCCCCTCTAATAAATCCTCTCCCCTCTAATAAATCCTCTCCCCTCTAATAAATCCTCTCCCCTCGAATAAATCCTCTCCCCTCTAATAAATCCTCTCTCCTCTAATAAATCCTCTCCTCTCATATAAATCCTCTCCCCTCTTATAAAACCTCTGCTCTCTAATAAATCCTCTGCCCTCTAATAATTCCTCTGCCCTCTAATAAATCCTCTGCCCTCTAATAAATCCTCTGCCCTTGAATAAATCCTCTGCCCTTGAATAAATCCTCTGCCCTTGAATAAATCCTCTGCCCTTGAATAAATCCTCTGCCCTTGAATAAATCCTCCGTCCTCGAATAAATCCTCTGTCCTCGAATAAATCCTCTGCCCTCTAATAAATCCTCTGCCCTCTAATAAATCCTCTGCCCTCTAATAAATCCTCTGCCCTCTAATAAATCCTCTGCCCTCTAATAATTCTTAAACCTCTAAATACTCATCTGCCCTCTTATCAATCATATGATCTCTAATCAATCATATGATCTCCAATCAATCATATGATCTCTAATCAATCATATGATCTCTAATCAATCATATGATCTCTAATCAATCATATGATCTCTAATCAATCATATGATCTCTAATCAATCATATGATCTCTAATCAATCATATGATCCCTAATCAATCCTTTGCCCTCCAATAAATCATTTGCCCTCTAATAAATCATTTGCCCTCTAATAAATCATTTGCCCTCTAATAAATCCTTTGCCCTCTAATAAATCCTTTGCCCTCTAATAAATCCTTTGCCCTCTAATAAATCCTTTGCCCTCTAATAAATCCTTTGCCCTCTAATAAATCATTTGCCCTCTAATAAATTCTTTGCCCTCTAATAAATCCTTTGCCCTCTAATAAATCCATTGCCCTCTAATGAATCCATTGCCCTCTAATAAATCCTTTGTCCTCTAATAAATCCTCTCCCCTCTAATAAATCCTCTCCCCTCTAATAAATCCTCTCCCCTCTAATAAATCCTCTCCCCTCTAATAAATCCTCTCTCCTCTAATAAATCCTCTCCTCTCATATAAATCCTCTCCCCTCTTATAAAACCTCTGCTCTCTAATAAATCCTCTGCCCTCTAATAATTCCTCTGCCCCCTAATAAATCCTCTGCCCTTGAATAAATCCTCTGTTCTTGAATAAATCCTCTGCCCTTGAATAAATCCTCTGTCTTTGAATAAATCCTCTGTCCTCGAATAAATCCTCTGCCCTCTAATAAATCCTCTGCCCTCTAATAAATCCTCTGCCCTCTAATAAATCCTCTGCCCTCTAATAAATCCTCTGCCCTCTAATAAATCCTCTGCCCTCTAATAAATCCTCTGCCCTCTAATAAATCCTCTGCCCTCTAATAAATCCTCTACCCTTTAATGAATCCTCTACCCTCTGATAAATCTTCTACCCTCTAATAAATCTTCTACCCTCTAATAAATCTTCTACCCTCTAATAAATCTTCTACCTTTTAATAAATTCTCTACCCTCTAATAAATCCTTTACCCTCTAATAAATCCTCTACTTTCTAATAAATCCTCTACTCTCCAATAAATCCTCTACCCTCTAATAAATCCTCTACCCTCTAATAAATCCTCTACCCTCTAATAAATCCTCTACCCTCTAATAAATCCTCTACCCTCTAATAATCCTCTACCCTCTAATAAATCCTCTGCTCTCTAATAAATCCTCTGCTCTCTAATAAATCCTCTGCTCTCTAATAAATCCTCTGCTCTCTAATAAATCCTCTGCTCTCTAATAAATCCTCTGCCCTCTAATAAATCCTCTGTTCTCTAATAAATCCTCTGCTCTCTAATAAATCCTCTGCACTCTAATAAATCCTCTGCACTCTAATAAATCCTCTGCTCTCTAATAAATCCTCTGCCCTCTAATAAATCCTCTGCCCACTAATAAATCTTCTACCTTTTAATAAATTCTCTACCCTCTAATAAATCCTTTACCCTCTAATAAATCCTCTACTTTCTAATAAATCCTCTACTCTCTAATAAATCCTCTACCCTCTAATAAATCCTCTACCCTCTAATAAATCCTCTAC
>SDVV010011084.1:0-15989 GCA_016164225.1 Gammarus roeselii
AACTAGGAATGCATGGAACAACGTGAAGCCCGTAAACTAGGAATGCATGGAACAACGTGAAGCCCGTAAACTAGGAATGCATGGAACAACGTTAAGCAAGGGGGTTTGAGGACTGACGTAAACTAGGAATGCATGGAACAACGTGAAGCAAGGGGCTTGAGGACTGATTGAGTAAGGAATGTGTTCAATTTTCAAAGGATGCCTATACATTTTGACTACTTCGATCAAATGATGTTGATGGGCTTTTTGAATGAAAAAATTCCATCGAAATATTATGTTCGTCAAGAAATTTAGCGTTGCCATCGTGAATTCCGTCTTATCTTATTTGTACGAGTTGTAAACTGATTTTACATCTTTGTGTGAACAAAATGTAATGTTTTTTTAGACAATTATATCCCTCCACTAAACCAACTATTTTACACCATCGACTTCCCTGATAATTGTGGAGTTTAATTCGTGTATGGTTTTAGCAGGGATGCAAGTATATAGGGTAAGTATCTAGGGTACTCACATCAGCAAGCGATGCATATGGGGCAACGGACGATACGTTAACTCCATCGCCAATAAAAATGAATAATAGAAGGGGTTCTAGAAGAGAACACTGAGGAACACCATGCTTTGTATTGAACATTATAATCCGTTCACAGATATTCCTAGCGGATGGACTGATATAAAGTGAACCGATCAATTGCGATTCCTGGTATTCCATAAGACTCTGTATCAGATAATAAAATAAAATGGTCTTCACAGTCAAAAGCTAATCGAAACTTGAGAAATAGAAAGCAAACATTGCTGTTTGAATCTCTGTCATTAGAGAGTTACTGCATGGAATTAATTAGATCTTAAGTCGTATTTGTGTTCGACCAGACGCCCTACTGGTTTGCATGAAGGGTTCTGTAACCATACAAATAATGGAATAGTTGAGCGGGGACTAGTTTTCTCATAGATTTTGGGAAGGTCAGAGATGAGTAGGTAATTTTCATTCAAAATATTGTCGCCTCCTTCGTGAACAGGTGTCATTCTATCAATTTAAAAATGAATGAAAAATTCCTGTTCTAAAGTTCTTAAAGACTGGTTGACAATTTAATCTAAGATTGGAAAGAACTCGCTAGTTAATTTTAATTTCTTATTGTTATTGATGGGACAATTATTGATATTGTCTGCTTTTTCTTTCAGTGATATATTATTAAAAATAAAAATCAACAAACATATTTGCAACTATCAATATCCTTCCATACCTTCACGAAGAAATTAGTAAGCATATTTGCTCACTCGTCATCTTCCGAATGTTCGTTTTTGGCCATTATTAGACTTTTTAAGGACTGGTATGTTATTAATCACCTTCCACATTTGTTTGAGATCGTTTTTTCATTTAGGCCATTCAATTCCGCACTAAGTTCGTTTCGATGATCGCATTCAGCCTGAAATGGGATTTCTAAATTGAATATAATTATTTGTTCCCTTCTTACTTTCGATTTAATGTCAGCGGCCATCCAAGGTCCAATTACAGTTTTACGGGACATCAAGACTTCTAGCATTCATTTACAATAGAAGATTATTGTTTGATTGCCAGATCAAAAATATTTTTAGTTATCATTTCCATTGAATGTAATTCCTTCCACTTGTCATGATTGCATCCTGTGACATCCTTCATTAATCTGCATTCAATGTGTTCGCTTCTTTCAACTGTTTCATTACATGAAATATTATTCAGAAGCACAACGACCGGCTGATGGTTTGATATATCAAATATTAATACGTCAAAGTTGTACGAAGACAATTTTATTATGAAAATATCATTTATGATGAGGGACGTATCTCTGCCTTTGTCCATTCTTATTGGTTTCGATATTACTGGTAATAAGGACATGTTTATTGTTCATATGAATCGAATGAGCGCCCCAAAAGCTATTTCGTTTGAGTCAGGATCTCCATTAGTAATGGCAAGCCAGGATCTCCATTAGGATCTCCATTAGTAATGGCAAGCCAGGATCTTCATTAGAATCTCCATTAGTAATGGCAAGCCTGGATCTCCATTAGGATCTGCATTAGTAATGGCAAGCCACCAGTATCTCCATTAGGATCTCCATTGGTAGTGGTAAGCCAAGATTTCCATTAGGACCTCCATTAGTAATGGCAAGCCTATCTGATGAAATACCGGTTTTATTATTAAGTGGGAAGTCAACCCTTTTCACTTCTGTCCTTCGTGCCCAAAAGAGCCCCCAATGCCGTTCGTTTTCGTCAGGATCTCCTTTTGTGATGACAGGCCTCTCTGAGACGTCTCAATGATTCATCTTCCGAATATCCTGCAATCTGTTCCCCTCATAATCACCTAAGAAGCTTAATGAGACGGGGAAGGATGAGAGCACATTACCTCGACCCCATCCCACCCTCGCCCATTACTCGGAGAGATAAAACGATTTAGAGAGAAGCCTCAGAGCAGTCAGTCTGTTCATTAAGACAAATTGTCTCCAGAGTTGCAGTGGGAAGAAATCATCGCAATGTGAATTTAAACTCTGGAGACTATTGATGTCCTTCGTTCTATACGCATAGGGACTGCCGGCGTCCTTTGTTCTACACGCACAAGGAGGGGCTTAGTATAGATTTGATTTGGAGAGGGACATGATAGTCACGCTAAATTAGTTTGACCATAGTAGAGGATGGATTAAAAATATGTGTACGTGAGCTCGTGAACACCTCCTGGCGATTTAATATTAACAAAAATCTTCATGCTTCTGTTGTTTGCTAAATTTGTGTCCTCTGTGCAAACACATGAAAGACGTTGAAAGTAGCATACAAGATGAATAGGAAGAAGGAAAGCTGAACTTTGCTACTTCATTTAGGAGTAACCATTATTGGACTTAATGTCCCTATTGCACCGTTATGATCTCGTTCATAGCTTTAATATGACTCAAATATTGTCAATATGAGTGAGCTTTAATGAACGGCTTTCATACATAATAGAATCGACGTGATAGACAACACTAAGTTCCTTGACGCCCTCACGATAGAAGTATAATATTCAAAATCGCATCATGGCCTGTAGGCATCAAGAGCTGTAGGCATCAAGGGATGTAGGCATCAAGGGCTGTAGGCATCAAGAGCTGTAGGCATCAAGAGCTGTAGGCATCAAGGGCTGTAGGCATCAAGAGCTGTAGGCATTAAGGGCTATAGGCATCAAGGGCTGTAGGCATCAAGGGCTTCAGGCATCAAGGGCTGTAGGCATCAAGGGCTGTAGGCATCAAGGGCTGTAGGCATCAAGGGCTGCAGGTATCAAGGGCTGTAGGCATCAAGAGCTGTAGGCATCAAGGGCTGTAGGCATCAAGAGCTGTAGGAATCAAGGGCTGTAGGCATCAAGGGCTGTAGGCATCACGGGCTGTAGGCATCAAGGGCTGTAGGCATCAAGGGCTGCAGGCATCAAGGACTGTAGGCATCAAGGGCTGTAGGCATCAAGGGCTGTAGGCATCAAGGGCTGTAGGCATCAGTGTTGTAGGCATCAATGGCTGTAGGCAGGCACGTAAACTCCATATCAACATTATTCTGTCCTTACATCCATTTACTTCGCAATTTTCCAGCCTATCGTATTCATCTGAATCGAAGCATGGTATTCATACGATGAATAATAGGAAAACTATATATGTACTGCACAGGAAAACTATAACTCATAAATTGTCTTTAATTCAGTTCTCATACTGATCATTATTTTAAACTATTAATGAACATCCTAAAACTGAGACGATCTGTGTAAGTAAAAGTTGGCCATACACGAATTAACTTATTGTACAGAAACCATGATCAAGATCAATTGAAATCAATGAAAAAATCACAGATAATTGCAATCATTACTCAAGAAGTACTACTAACCTTGTTGTCCAGAAGAAATTTTTGTATTATTTTCCACGTTGTTGAAATTTGCAACTCACACTCCACCTGGTTTACAGTCAAAAGCATTCAAATCAATAAATAAATAATTTCCCATCTTACTAGCAGAAAAAACAACGTTTTTTTTGCTGGTTTGTTATTATCACCCAGTCTCTCAACTATGTCGGAAATTTGAACTTCATTAGGATTGAGCCGAAGAGTTATCATCCCATCAACTGATGGATTATGATGATGTTCCAATTGCCTTGGTTAATTGAAGTTAATAGTGTTGATTATTGCCAGGCATTGACTTATTTCATTGAGTTCCCATCCTACCCATGCTTCTTTACTAGTGATCTCCTTCTCTTAGTTCTTTCAAGGTAAGGTAAATCATAACCTGTAAAGTCTGAAATATGCAGTTATGCATCACTGCATACACAGACCTAAGCAGCATTTGCCTAGCGATCCCGCAAAAATGGTCGATATGTTTCTAAACAGACTTATAGAATACAATTTGTTCATTAACAATATTTTTCGATGCTTGTTGGTCTTTTATCTTAATGATGCTGTTGTTATTCCAAGTGAAAGTATATTTTGATGCGAATCATTTTATAATTTTTCTTTCATTAGTCGTTTCTTTATTATTCAAGCAGTTCTTCTCAACCACTAGTAAGAAATGAAATTTATTCATACTGTCTTCCAGCGGAAGGTTTTCTTTGATTACTGTACGGCCAATTATTGTAAATAAATTGAAAATGAAAAGACATATTGCCAGTGAAGATGCAATTGGCGTTAGGTCCACTTACCATAGGCCTTGGTCAGTCAATAGACCGACATGGGAATGATCGGTGTCGCTGTTTGCTGCTTCAGAGGGTTTGCCCTCGGCAACGAGCAAGCGCGAGCAAAACTCATCTCCTGACTAGCGGGATTGCAGTTGGAACAGCTTCATTAATCCTCTACTAAACATAATAGAAGTGGGAACCAGCAGTTGCTTCTGCGTAAAAGGATTGCCTTGGGATTCATTTATTCATCAACTGCACTTCGTGGAGGAACAAACAAATCGTATGTATTTAGTAGCATTTGTATTCAGAATCGTCTGGTATACCTTAGCTGCAAGAGGCTGGAAAGCCCTTTATTCGTCTGCGTAACGAAGTTATGTTACAGATCACCTCGTTTGAATTTGCTGATGAATCTATGTCAAAGATAAGACCTTTTTAGGCCAGTCATAAGTAACCAAAGTAGTGCATTGCCGACAATAAAATAGCAGGCTGAAAAAGGGCGCTTTCCATACCAATTTGTAGACGATGTCAATCATTCAAGAGGAGTTACTAACGATGGACATGCCCTGAATGTCTAAGCTCGGGTTGAAATCCCAGGCCAATTTACCGCCCCTGTCAGCTGACTTTACCGGTGACCACCTGTAGAGATGCATCGTCTAATATCCTACGATGAGTACGGCCATCCGTTATCAGAACGTTGACCGTTCTCGTTTGTTTAATATTTGATAGCGATATCAAGCAGGCTTTCAGATGATAACATTCTGCACATTAAAGCAGGAAAAGTGACCGGGAGGAGAATATAATGAGACCAAGTCCATCTTTGTTTTTGTTAATTATGAAGCGGGTGAACAACCAAAAGACGCTTCTTGAAAGCATGGCCGCTTAAGAGACGCTTAAATTTCTTTCAACAACAAGACAATCAAATTCCCAGTTTACGAGGGCTGCTCGTCTTTGCACTCCTATTGAACAGTTTTGTAAGAAAATTCAATATTAGCATGTTGTCATTTGGTGATCCCTACATATTTTGCATCGCATATATGTTAGCATGACTTAGTTCGAAAAAGACCTACGCTCTGGCAAAATATATTTTCCGTGTGACTGATTTGATTTCGGCTTAACGTGCCCGATTTATGCTGGTAATCATTGACTAAAATCAATATAGAACATTTCAATATTGATTTTGTGTGATTCAGTTGTTTTCAAAACGCCAAAAAGGGCAACATTTGAACTCGTCAGAGAAGCGAAGTTATTTCAGTGATGTATTTTCCTCTGTGCATGTTAAGGACGAGATGTTCTTTGCAAACAAGGCAATGATATGACAATGCCATGATCTTATTCGCAAAAAAAGACAGTCATATAAATAAGAACTGTTATTGAAGTGCATGACACTCAGATCCCCATCTCCTTATTCGTTAAACAATCCATCTGTAGGGAAGAGTTACAATAACACACATGTACTGGCTCTACCTCCAATAAGGTGCTGCGTTTTGAGTATACGTGAATTCTGTACTGCAAATGATATTTAAAAATATGCTTGTTATACAATCAGACAAAAAACTATTTTTTATTTCAAAAGTCTCATTCCCTCGACATCCATTCATATTTATTAAGAAGTTCTAATCGGAAATGAACAGGAATAGACGCACTGCAATTAACTGGCATACAAGCAATGTAAGTTCTATTCACTCCGAAAACGTAATAATTAAATCAAAAGAGTTGACATTTCCAAGTGTTCAGGAGTGCTCAAGATTGATCTAAAGGGACAGTGACAGGCCAGAATAACCTCACTCAGAAATGTTAATTGATGCAACACACAAATGCAGTCAATGTTCGAGAACGATTGAACATGCGGTCTTCATCAAATTGCCGCTAGAAGTTGATGGTGAATGACGGGATAAACAACTGTTCCTTCTTGATGTTCACCGTACCAAGGGATGGGCTTGGGAACAGGTCATCGCAAAGACAATGTGACTGCTTAAGACGTTATGACCATCCATTTCATGAGAAGACACACAGTAAAACCGGTCCTAATTTTTTCTACAGTATCACCATGTTGTAAGGTTTATTCGCCGTTTCAATTGCTAGTTGACATAGTGGCCACGCTTGTACCATCCATTGTTCTTAATGATGAACTGAGTATATATTTTGTTGTATATTGGAAGACGACTTTCTTAAAGTTGCTTTGTACAAGATCATAAAATGGGAGTGCATTTATGCACTCCTATTTGAAACTATTATTTTGTCTGTCCTTCTTCTCGGCTATTCTGCTCAGATGTATCATCCTGTCAGTCCGCCTCCGTCAACTGTTCAGACAATCCTATTGCCCGTCGTTGGAAATACTGCGAACGATGCCTCAACCAACACTCGCTCACAGTCTTCGTCAGCTGTTCAGACAATCCTATTGCCCGTCGCTGGAAATACTGCGAACTATGCCTCAACCAACACTCGCTCACAGTCTTCGTCAGCTGTTCAGACAATCCTATTGCCCGTCGTTGGAAATACTGCGAACTATGCCTCAACCAACACTCGCTAAGTCTTCGTCAGCTGTTGAGACAATCCTATTGTCGTCGCTGGAAATACTGCGAACGATGCCTCAACCAACACTCGCTAACAGTCTTCGTCAGCTGTTCAGACAATCCTATTGTCCGTCGCTGGAAATACTGCAAACTATGCCTCAACCAACACTCGCTAACAGTCTTCGTCAGCTGTTCAGACAATCCTATTGCCTGTCGCTGGAAATACTGCGAACGATGCCTCAACCAACACTCGCTCACAGTCTTCGTCAGCTGTTCAGACAATCCTATTGCCCGTCGCTGGAAATATTGCGAACGATGCCTCAACCAACACTCGCTAACAGTCTTCGTCAGCTGTTCAGACAATCCTATTGGCCGTCGCTGGAAATACTGCGAACTATGTTTCAGCTAACACTCGCTCACAGTCTTCGTCAGCTGTTCAGACAATCCTATTGCCCGTCGCTGGAAATATTGCGAACTATGCCTCAAGCAAAACTCGCTAACAGTCTTCGTCAGCTGTTCAGACAATCCTATTGCCCTTCGCTGGAAATACTGCGAACTATGTTACAGCCAACACTCGCTCGTTGGTATAGTAAAAGCTTGCTTCAGACGCCCACTTGTATATACAGAAAAAGACGTTGGGCTTACAGCTTGTTAATACTATTTTTGCCTCTTCTACGCAGATCAAACTTCAACTGTTGAGCTGCAATGCATTTATGCAACAGGCACTCTGAAAGGTTGTCATGTGATTCCGTACTGCAATTGAATTGAGGATATTGCAATATTAAAGAGGTGAAACCATCCTTTACGGTCCAATGCAGACGACATCTGGAAGTCGGCGTTCCGAAAGCCAGAAAAGCATATGCTGTCCAACAAGGGTTGAAACACGATCTTATAGGAAGGTTTGGCAAGAGTTTGCGCTAGTCTGCAAGCGCAAACGTCCGCGTAAACCAAGTAATGAAATCACAGTACTTCTAACAAACTACGCGGAATGTCATGCAAAATATTGCATACTATACGAATCAACGGATCGCTGACTGTTTCAGTTAACTACACAAATGCCAAAATTCTTAATGAACCCTAATTAACATTGAAAAACAGTCGTCATGCAATGGGGGATCAATGAAAACTCAATAGACCCCAATATAAAAATTCGACTTCTCGTATGTTTAAAATTATTATAGTGTCATTCATTGATGAACTGTAATGGTTCAATGTTTCAGTGACCTCGGCACCAATTCGGTGCTACATCGAAAATCGTGCACTTAACACAACAACCTGCGTAGACACCTTTGCGACAAGTTACTTGCCCGGCACTTCGACGGAGGCTGGCAGGGCTGCCCATGCTGCACATAGCAACGTGCGTGGACACCTTTGCGACAAGTTACTTGCCCGGCACTTCGACGGAGGCCGGCAGGGCTGCCCATGCTGCAGAGAACAAAAGAAGCCAGAAGTATCAATCTTTTCGTGACCGCTATCTGTTCGAGCCCTTGGCTATCGAGACGACCGGCGGGCGCTATTGGCTAGTCCAGCAGCCTCCTGATCCACGACATCGGCCGACGGTTGTCTCCGGGGTCCGTTCGCTTTTGACCATTAAAATCAGAACTCAATTTTGTTTCATTTCAAGAAAGTTCTTCAGTCTTTCTAACTTCGTGACCGATAATGGTCGCGATTCGCTGCATCTCCCCTAGTACCATATCTCATCTTATTCGGTACAGGAATCTCTTCACGAAAATTCTCATAAAGTAAAAGTCCCTACGATAGGTAACAGTTGGGCTTCCTCAAAACATTCCCTACGGAAAAACTAGCGCTGGCAATAAAAAAAAACGTTCAAGCTTCCGTGCCAGTAAATGTGTGGATGATTTTTCGATCATCTACACAGTACACGGTTAAATGATCCAGCAAATTTAACGCTTGCTATCAGAAAAAGATTTTATCAAAAGAGGCGGCTCGACACCTGCAATTCCGCCCCACCCTGCTTTGCTGGGATCGCTGACTCTCAAAATATGTTGCCGCGTTCAGTTCCTAGGAGACTCCTCGACAACAGAAGACGAGGATATACTAGGAATGATAAGTGAAGCTAACCAACTGGAACAGGAATCGTTGTTCCGTGTTCTCATGATTCAAGGAGAGGCAATTCATCAACCCTTTATCGTACAGCAACATCAGCAGCTAGTGTTTGACGATGACAGTCACAACGTCAACTGAAACAACAACAACTTGAACATAGGAGTCATCAAACACGTTTTTTGGGTCTTTAGGACAGGAGCGCAAACAACAACACTATCAACATCATCAGAAAGCATTGAAAAGACGCTCTCAGAAGCATCTGAAGGTCCTGAGTTCATGAGGGAACTAAAAATGCGGTTTTGGCCTCCATCATGCGCAACAGACCTGATAAATTGATTATTGTCGAATACATCACGCAGTCTAGAGCAGTGTTGTTTTTCAAACTATGCTATCTCAGAAAGAACACAAACAGTTACACATTTTTCAACAGAAATGGAAGCCCCTTCAGCAAATGGAAGCCCCTTTAGCAAACCATGACAGCCTACTAATCTCTTCGACATCAACAGGCTAGAGGGAAGACTCTTGAATGTTCGAGTTAAATAGGTCAATGTTCCTGTACTCCAGGGTACAATTCGTATCACTTCAACATCGAGGATTATCTCACGTTGTTCTTCCGGGAAATTTTCAACGTTCCTCATAATTGTGAACTTACAATCGGGATTTTTTGACTATTTTTTTTATCTGGAGATATTTTCTAAATTCGTTCGATTTTTCGTTTGATGTTATCGTTGTTAGGGAAACATAGCGCACAAGTGATACTTATCTTATGTTCAGCTACAAGGACTATATCAGACTCAGCATAAATAGAAACAGATTTGATGGTGGAATCCGAGTCTATTGAAAAAATGTGAAGTGTATATATTTGTGAACTTTCAATCACTGATTTGTTCGACCTTTTTAGTAGTAGTATCAAGTTTATAGCGAATACCGCGTGGCAGCATCAAACCTTTTAAAAAACTTCATTTCATGATACAGTACCCCATTTTCCAGTGAATACCAATTTTATTTCATGTGACTTCGTTACGATCCGTTGCGATTCGTCACGATGAAAAACACACGTTAAGATCTCCTTCGATTAATTACGATCTTTTATGATTTTGTTTTGATTCGTTAAAATTAGTAACGATACGTAATAATTCGATACTATTCATTACGTTGCGATTTATTTGATTCATTACGTTGCAGTTCATTACGACTCGTTACGATTCATTACTATTTGTCACATTTGCGACACCAACGGCGGCAGCAGCAGCGGCGGTGGTGACTGCTACTTTCGCTGCAGCTGCGGTATTTACACTTTAACAACCTCGTGATATTGATAGATAACTCAAAACGACGGTTCTGCTTTCTGTGGGAAATAACTCATGTGTCAGACCTCATTTATGATATTCTAACAGGAACAGCGCATGCCGCATGAAAACAATACAACTTTGCTTGCCAATAGTTTCTCCTACGCGCTGTCTCTACGCCAACCATTTTTCTAAGGTAGCCTTTGCAATTCTCATATCTCGTGGCAGATCCATCTAAACCCAGAAGGCTTTTCAACTGAACGTCGACCGCAACCCAGCAGGAAGAGCCGGACTTCTTTATTTTCATGAGGAAGGTGGAGGGATGAAGAGCATGGAGGACACATATTTTTCTCGGTGCAAGGATAAGATCGATGATGGCCCCTGATAGTTTGAGACGCTGAGATGCTGCGTAAACAAGATTAAACTGGTGTCCGTTTTATCCAAAGGTCGGCTTCATAACATGTTCAGATTTTGTACAGATTCTAGCAGAAAAATGTCTGCACACTGACCTCAACACTCATATCAAGTTTGATATTAGAGTTGAACAATCATTAGGTAATTCAAATTACACAAACAAACTTACATCTGAAGTCTTGGAGGTTGAATATGAGACAGAGTTTGCTCATAAATCAGTTGTAGTTCGAAGTTTTGTTCACCAGCAAACGCAGCTCAGTATGGTAACGAGTACATGGTGCTTGTCGTTCAGGGACTCGGACGTAGACGGGACGTTTGAGTTGATGGATTCCATGGGAAGAATATACTCCACCGACACTTACCTCACATGGATAGTATAAATGATAGGAAATGAAAAAAAAGGCTTCACGATTCCTCTTCATGCGTTAAAAAATATTACGGGAAGAATATTACACGAATTTGTTCTACTAGGCGCATGCAATTGAAACGAAAATTTTAGGCCTCTAAATATATATACAGAGAGAGAGGGAGAGAGAGAGGAAGAGAGAGAGAGAGAGAGAGAGAGAGAGAGAGAGAGAGAGAGGGAGAGAGAGAGAGAGAGAGAGATCCGTTTGAAAGACTCCGGATCCACGTATCTGACAACAGTTTAAATTTTGATGTGAATCTTCTCAAAGTGAATACGTGGCTTCCCTAACCAGAGTACTGCATCTGGGACGTACTATCCGGCTCACTCATCATACCCGGGTCATCATACCCGGGTCATCATACCCGGGTCATCATGCCCGGCATCACTGTCATGGTCATCACAATCAGTGCTCCGATCAATTCCTTACTTGATAATCTCTTCATTATTAGTTAACTGTTGAGTCTAGGCCAACAAACCGCAGTGTGTCACTTCTGAGGGCTGGTTATTATTCAAAAGAGTTGTTCACAATCTCAGATGACAGGCCCCGCTACATCTTCAATACTTAGTATTGGCATAAGAAATTATTCTTGAAATATAGGCAACAAAATACGGTACACAATGTTAACTTGCATCGCGTAACTAATAATGGTCGAAGCTTTGGAATGAAGCCCTGAAGACGTTTTCCGAGTTAATTTCTCATATAATCATGAATAATAATAACAATGAACATGTTTTCACATACATGTGAATGCCGTATTAATATCATGTCGGCAAACAAGTGAGTTTTCCTCGCTTGTGCCAATATTGCCTATGTGGAATATTGCACTATGTGGAATATTGCCATATGTGGATTATTGCACGATGTGGTAAGGTGGTGGAGCGCGTGCAGCTAATTTTCTATGAATATTTAATCAAGGTATATTGACCCTAATAACAGGTTTTTAATTTGCTCCAAACGTAATTTTGTTTAGACTTGCTGCCAGCCTGTAAACAAGAGGAAGACCTGTCTACCTCAAAGACTGCTTACAATAGTCAAAGACTGCTTACAATAGTCAAAGACTGCTTACAATAGTCAAAAACTGCTTACAATAGTCATAGACTGCTTACAATAGTCAAAAACTGCTTACAATAGTCAAAGACTGCTTACAATAGCACAAAAGCAAAATGAATTTCGTTCGAACGTTAAGATTTCCATAGGCCAAAAAAAATCATAATTTTGATACGTATGTTAATACAGATCAATAGTTTTTGTTCACCCCGCAGTGCGAAGTTTGAAGTGGGATTATTTTGTGACATTTATACTGTTCCACTTTCCTTTCTAGCTCATTATTCATCCCTGCCGAACAAGGAACAGACGTCCATCATATCTCAGAAAATAATTTATTCAACGGGATGTACCGGATGAGGAGACCCTGATCCTTTCCCGCGACTAGTTTCCAGTCATTGGAACTCTCCCTCTCAATTTCAAACGATACTCTTCTCGTCAGTGCAAGATGTAGCAGTTCCTCGCATCAAGGTTTACCCTTCGGACCTGTTATCCTCCAAGTGCCTCCATGCCCTGAATACAAAATCCCTAAGCTACTGATGTTGCTGCAGAAACAACAGCAACAGAACCATCGAAAGCGTCCTCGTCTCTGTGGCCACAATTGTGCTGATCCTCACCCATCGTTTCTGTACAATTGAACTCAGTCTAGGCAATCCCAGACGATCCAACAGCGCTTCAACCCACTCAGAAGCAGCAGAGAATGTGCAAGCAGAGCCGCCTAGAGACGGCTTGTTTTGGGTGCTGAGGCTTCCGGGTCCGAGCTTCTACTGACAACACGCTATAGAGTGGAACAGTAGAAGTTTAATTCCTTGTTGGGAAGCCTTGGGATCAGGAGTTTCTACGGCCCAGCTGCTGTTAACATCACATGTGTTCGGACCAGAGGTAACTGCCGAGGACAAGCTTTCCCTAATAACCAGTCTTGCCGGCCCAATGGAAGGCAAGTCAATTGTTATATAAAACCTAAGATGATTATTATTTTAGTTTGGCAGATGTGAAGGATAATGAATGATATACAGTATTCGTAACTTCATTTCATTGATTTCAAAGGATGAACAATGACTGCACAAAAAATAAAATAAAAACATTACCACTTGGATAATGTTTTAATGTTTGCGAACAAAGATCATAACAATTTGTTGAAGATATCAGGTTTGATGAGGAATTTTTACTTTTGATCACTAATAAATTACGCAGTATAAACGATAAAATTATCGTAACCCATCCTCACTTGTTGCGGGTAACACCAATGTACCACATTTGTTTGACTTACACCTGTAATGAAACATGATGAAAGTATTTTTAAATAAACAAATGAGCTATAATGTATTTCTGGATCATTGATTTCCCATCAATTGGTTAGCCATCCATTTTCCCTCAACCAAAAAGTGTTGCAAGCAATTCCTGGTAACTGTTCATTTCAATTCTGGAGCCGTGCGCCTCACATTCTGCCCCCGCGCGGCTATAGCCAGAGGTTAGCAGACTAAGCAGAGAAAGCTGAGTGAGTTGCTGGTATATATTATATTCAAGACGTCTGCCTATAGTCCGACTTTCTGTTGAACCATCGCCAATATTAAGATATAAGCACGTCCGTCGCCCCCATCAATCACAACATTGAATGATGCTTCATTCCAACCACGCAAGAGCGTTTCACTTTTCGGGGGGGAATTGAGATGTCTAAAAAAAATCCAGGTTATAAGGATGCATAATGTTGACGAAGAGATTACTCGATTACGTTACGTAAATAAATCGGTGGACGGGTTTGTTTGTATTTAGGGTAATTCTCCAAGCCTTCCCTAGTTACGACATGGCGGTTGCAGAATCGCACATATTCCTTTTATCAATGAAGGATTTTTACTGATGCTGCCGATTATCCTGAGTGGTTGTTACATTTGAACGAATACTGTAAGCCCAAAAAAAACGTCTCCCATTTTGTTTCAAAACAATACTTGATGCTATACTGTCCCTAGATACTTTTTTTTCTGCTCGGTCCGATTTCCAAAATTGAGATTTTGGACAAGTTACTTTAAATGTTTTAATGTTTGTTCCATGTTCAACAATGCCCATCCCATTAGGGGAGGTCGGATTTTCGATAGGGTTGTACATTCGACGGTCGGATCCTGTGAGGAGTCGCATTATTCCGTCTTGCATTTTCAAACAATATCGGTCTTCTGCGCACGGATTTCGACAGATATCACTCATACATTTTAAAGCCTCCACCAACAATTTTAGAGGAAAAACTCTATAAGTGACTTATGCGTAAGGGGTTCGACAAATTATTTTCATTTTGTAGGAAGTTGTTGTTGAGGAGGTGCTCAAAGATAGTGACGCCTTAACCTTAGAAGTGACACGTGACAAGGTCATATGCCCTAGCGCCGGCCTTAAGCCATATAGCTACTACCGCGCTAGAGAGGTGCCCTAATTATAATCTAATCTAAACCATCACGCTAGTAATGTCTCTAGCCCGAATTTCTAACGAGCCGCTGAGCCAAGAGATCGATGGTGAGTGACACCCTCCAACATCGGTCGAATCGGCAACCATCAATCCGATGACCAACTAGCTTAGGGAAAGAATGAACCAATCTAAACGGATATCTATGTAATAAGCCAACCAACAACTCTGCTATCAATCATTTTTCCTTAATCTAATCGACGAATGAATCGAAACTAAACTATGAACGAAGTGAATCTAAGTTTCCATAGTGATTATACAAGTAGTCGTCCAGAGCAAGATGTGCCTGACAAATAACATCACACTGGGACATCACATTGGGACATCACGCTGGGACATCACGCTGGGACATCACACTGGGACATCACACTGGGACATCACACTGGGACATCACACTGGGACATCACACTGGGACATCACACTGGGACATCACGCTGGGACATCACGCTGGGACATCACGCTGGGACATCACACTGGGACATCACACTGAAAATCATACATTGCAATACGGCTCGTAACTCTGGGAGACGGCAATTCAACACATTCCAACATATTTCACGGAATATTCACCGGCGCGTATAGCCTGATCTTTTCCAATGGCTGGCGGATATTGCTGGAGTTATTGAAACAATTGTTATAAAAAACATTCGTCAAACTTTCTCTATGCATTCCTTTCAGTGAGCCCCCCCCCCCCCGTTCTTTTTTAGTTACGCGTATAGCCACCGTAACTCCTAATTGGTACGCAGTAAGCATGAAATCCCAGAGCAGCGACGATGTGACGGCCCTGGACAATCCGAAGGCGGCGTCACTCAGCCCGTCAAACTAGTGAACCAATCCGGAAAAGTTTTGTCTTTATTAAGTTAGTATGGAAGACAACCCGCCCCGCTTAACTTCCTCTTAGTGATGAATGTTTGCGTTAGCGCATTTACAGTACAGAACGGCTGAAGGGAACTTATTGCGAACGCATTGGGAATAAAGTGTGCCGATTGACAAGGTATAGGAGGAAATGTTGCTTGTCCATGATGAGACGAAAAGAAGATTTCAAATTTGCGTTTAAATGCTCCTTGCACCGTATTCGGGAAAAATACATAATTTCAATAGGCAATACAACTGGTTTATTCCCATTCCATAACATAATTTTTTTTTTGTGCAAATAATTCATA